>CM053587.1:350980526-351007416 GCA_028646515.1 Pseudochirops corinnae
TCCTCCCTTCTTCCCTCCCTCCTTTCCTCCCTTCCTCCCTTCCTCCCTTCCTTCCTTCCTTCCTTCCATTACTACCCTGCTCTTTGCTTCTAACCCAAATATACAAAATGTAGATATTCATTTATTTACATGTTGTCTTGTGGAGACTGTTTTTATTTTCTGAGTTCAAATTCTGACTTTGCTACTTACAATCTGTATGACTTTGAGTGAGCTGCTTAATCTCTCTGGGCCTCAGTTTCCTCATCTGTAAAATGGGAGGGTTGGACGAGCTGACCTTGAAGGCTCTTTCTAGCTCTAAATATATGACCCTCTCAAGCCCATAGTCTCATGGCATAGGAACGACATCTGTCTATAAAAGGCCCTCACTCTGGGCTCACGTGGACCAGGTTCAGTCTCCAAAGAGACTCTGATAGCCTCTCTGGCTCATTGTGTACCTCTTCCAGATGAGAATCCTGGGGACAAGTTTTGAACAAATCTTAGGTTTTGCTCTTGTCTGGTGCCTCCCCAAAGGGGATTAACAAAATCCCTTGTTAATGGGGAATAACAGAGAGCAAATTCAGTGGCTTTTTCTCCATCCTCCTTCTCCTTGGCCTTTCTGCAGCCTTGAACACTGATCACCACTCTCTCCTCTTGGATCCTCTCTGCTCCCTAGGTGTTCAGGACGCCGACTCTGCTGGCTCTCTGCCTCCCTCTCTGACCCTGCCTCCTTCCCTGTCTCCTTTGCTGGACCCTCCTCCAGGTCACACCCCCAGACATCGCTCAGGGTTCTGATTTCCTCTTCTCTTTTCCCTCTATATATGTCAGTGTGTGATCCCCTCAGCTCCCAGGGCTGTAATTGCTCTTTCCATGCTGATGTCTCACATCTTCCCATCCTCTCCTGACCTCTGATTCCCCAGTCCCTCTGACTCAGTCAATAGCTTCCAGGAGTGGCTATGGCTGAAAAGTTCATCCCTGTCCCTCTGCTTCCTCGGGGGAGGAGCCTGTTCTCCAACAAGACGCTCCATCTCTAGGCTCCAGGTATTCTCTCTGGTTGTGCCCCATGGCTGGACAGCTCTCTCTCCTCTGCTTCACCACCTCCCCTCCCGGCTTCCTTTAAGTACCACCTAAAATGCTACCTTCTCCAGGAAGCCTCGTCATTCTGGTGCTTTGCTCTGCTAATTATTTTCTGGTTATCTTGCATACAAGTGTTTGCATTTATTTATCCTCTCCCGCATTTAGGTGGTGAGCTCCTTGAAGGCAGGCATCATCCTCCGCCTCTTTATATCCCCAGCTCGGTGTCTGGCATGTGTAGAGGCACTCAGTGCTCACAGGAGATCAGGTAGAGGACCCCTGTTGATTTCTCTGACCACAAAGGGAATGCTTCAAATTTAAGACTCCTAAACACACATTGGTGAATGCTGACATATCATGCAAACACCGAAGTACGAAGAAGCATTTCACCTACACCTTGGCTCTGCACCTTCCAAGGAACCCTATGTTCTCCCACTCTTTCTGCTTTGACCATCTCAGTCTGAGTGGTTCATCCTTGTGTTCATCATCTTCTGCCTTGACTGGGGAACTCAGGAACTCCTGCACTTGGGAGGCCACCATCGTCCTCAAAAGTCCATAAGTTTGGTCACATCCTCAGGGAAAGAAAGTCAAAATGGGAAAGGCTGCCAAGGCCTTGGGATCTAGGCTTGAGCTTTCCTGGACAGTACATGCTCTCCCTGCCATGTTGGGTGAGTAGCTATCATAGCTGCCAGGGGGGCGGGGAGGATTCTCTCCCCTCTCAGTCTTCGATCACACCTGACATCCAAGGGAAAGGATTAACGAGACCCCCATCCCCTGTCAGATAGGAAAAGAGGATGAAGGGGGTTGCTCTTCTGAGGATGGGGTTGCTCCTGTGGGTGGACAGCGCTCCTCGTGGTTCTGGGATCATTCACTTTTAAAGCTGCCTCTAGTTTCAGGACAAGGCAATGGTACACGTGGAGACCACCCAGAAGCCCCTAGTTGTATGTGTTCTTTATTAGGGCCAGAGTGAAAGAGGCCTCTCCCCACACACTCTCTGTGGAATGGCCACTGTTACACACTGGTAGTCATCTAGTCCCTTCCTCTCTACCATGTCCAGGAAGATACGGGGAGTGATCCTAGGAACAGAGAAACCAGACCTCCCACCTTCTGTCCCCCCACTCTAGGGTAATAGCAGGGCACCCCTTCAGCCTGCAGCAAAACTCTGGGATCCCCAGAAATAGCTCCGGGGTACATAAAGCTATTGGCCTGACCTCTGTCTCTTCTGCTTTTCACCAATGTTATCAATTTCCATTTCATCCTAAGAATTTACCAAGTACCTACTATGTGCCAGGCCCTGGAAATAAAAGGACAAAATGGAAATATTCTCCCTTCATTCTCTTGGGGCAAAAGAACCTGTATCCAGTTAAGCTAAAATAAGATAGAGCCAAAGTAAGTCCAAAGGGGGGCAGCTAGATGGTGCAGCGGAGAGAGTGCTGGGCCTGGAGTCAGGAAGAACCGAGTTCAAATTTGACCTCAGACACTTGCCAGCTATGTGACCCTGGGCAAATCACTTCGCCCTGTCTGCCTCAGTTTCTTCATTTGTCAAATGAGCTGGAGAAGGAAATGGCAAACTCCTCTAGTATCTTTACCAAGAAACCCCAAACGGAGTCACAGAGAGTCAGACATGACTGAGCAACGATGCCAAAGTACAAAGTGGTTCGGGGTGGGGGTAGGAGGCAGCAGCTGGCACTAAGACATTTCCTCCCCACATTGCCGGAGGTGGGTAGTTGGAGGATTATCATTCATGTTTCACAGAGGAGGAAACAGACTCTGGGAGGGGGTAATCAGTCTCAGAGTCAGGGTGCAAACCAAGACCCTCATTCTGGGTCCTTTCCCTCCCAGGGTCCTGCCTCTTTCCTTATTTCAGGAAGCTTCATCCATCAGAAAACACGGTCCGGTCCAATAGAATCAGTGGCGGCCGAGTCTGACTGGCTCTGATCTGACAGCTGGCCCGGAGACCCCACCATTCTCCCTTGTTGCGCTGGGAGCCAGGGATCCCTGAAAAGGAAGAACGGAGAAGTTCTTCTTCATAAAAGGCCTTGAATCAATGATCAAGGACAATATTAATCCCATCCTGACATATTTTGAGCGGAGTCAAGCAATATAAGGGAGAAATTTGATTTATCTCTTTGGGACTGGGCACAAGTTATAAAAATGGTAATTTTTTCCAAGAGATTCAATTATGGTATTTTCATTGTCATCCCTTGGTAATCATGAGAATGGTTTTCAAAGACCAGTTGCTGGAGGATTGGGAGCAAAGTGGGAGCAGGAGAGACTGGGAGATGCTGTGGATGCTCCGAGCGCCATCTGCGTGGGAAAGAAATGCTTCCCAGGGGCTGCACGTTGGCAGATGCTGGCACCTTTGGTCCACTCAATACCTACTGTATGAGAGCCCTGTGGCGGGTCCTGGAGAGGGAGAAACAACAGAATCTTTTCCTTCATGGGGCTCCTACTCTGATAGGGGGATGAGACATCCATATAGATAACTCACTCTAAGGGCTGTCCCCAAAATCTTAGTGTAGCTGTGAATCTTCAATTGGTTTTTTTTTTTTTTTGCTTTTTGGAGGAAGGAAGGTAGGGCAATTGGGGTTAAGTGACTTGCCCAAGGTCACATGGCTAGTTTTGTGTTAAGTGTCTGAGGCTGGATTTGAACTCAGGTCCTCCTGACCCCAGGGCCAGTGCTCTGTTCGCTGTGCCACCTAGCCGCCCCGCTTTAATTGTTTAAAATGACACTAAGACTTTTGAGATACTCTGTGTGTGCATGCGTGATGTATGTGTGTATGTATATGTACGTGTGTGTATGACCACTAGCCTCTAGATAGAGCTTCCAGGCATGCGAACCACTTAAGAAGATTTGATTTGATCTCCTGGGAGTCAGGTACTACTATGACCCCATTTCACAAATGGGGAATATGAGGCAGATAGAGGGTAAGTGACTTGTCCAGGAGTCCTAGAGCTAGTAAGTATCTGAGGCTGGATTTGAACTCGGCTCTTCCTGACTCCAGGGCCAGTGCTCTGTCCATGGTAATATCACCTAGCTGTCCGACATATCAGTTGAAGGTGCTGGGCATGTTGTCTCGGAGAAGCTAAAACTTGCAGGGACGTGATCACTGACTGCTAACATTTAGCCACAAGGAAGAAGAATGCTTAGCTCCCACAGGACAGAACCAGGAGCCCTGGAGGGATGGCACAGAGAAGCCAATTGGTCCTGAATGTTGGGAAACACTCCCCATGAGGAGACCCATCCCCAGGTAGAAGGGGCTGCCAGGGGGTGAGGGTGGACTCCCCCTCCCCTGTGACCACTCCTCAGTTACTGTGTGACTATAGCATTCTTGTCCAGGAGGCCTCAGGGGTCCCTTCGTGGTCTGCAGTAATGTGACAAGTTCCGCCTGCCCTGTTTCAGGAAGGACTGATACAGCAGAAAGTGCATGAGGGAGGGCATGGAGGCAGAAGGCCTTGGTGATCTGTTCTCTTCTCTCTTTCTGGCTCCTAGACTCATAGAGAGTCTTTTCTGGAAGGAGTCTTAGAATGGAGAATGCCAACACAGGGAGAGAGACCTCAGAGAGGGGCTCCTGGAGACGATCTAAACCAAGGCACTCATTTTACAGATGCAGAAATGGAGGCTCAGAAGGGAGGCGGGATGTGCCCCAAGTCCCTGCCACCCCTAGGCCCATCCTCTAGGCTCTGTCCTGGGCTGGCCTAATGCTGTTTATATCTGTTTGTTTCTTGGAGATGGTTGGAGTGGAGCTGATTGGATCTGCCCTGATTATTTCTGGGCCCAGATGTAATGACTCCACATAAAGTCCCTGAGATTAATCAAGAATGCGAGGAAACCAGCACCTGATGATTGGAAAACGGGCTTTATGGCCCATGGGGCGAAATTGAACTTGCATCTGATGTACGTTTTTAAATAGAATTTTTTTTAATAGATTGCCTACGATTTATGTTTGGCGCTAATTGTGTTATCAGTGGGAAATTCATTGGAAGGCACGTTTCTCTCTGCACCCCAGCAAACTTGACTCTTCAAAATCCTCTGCATCTGAGACGAGCTGGGACCTCAGGCAGCTGAGGGGTCTGAGCCAGAGGTGGAGGTCAGGGTTAATGTCAAGGTCAGCCCCCAGCAGAGGACTCCATTGTAGCGTGGCTCAGACTAGTGCCAGCTCCAAGCTTCTAGGATTCTCCAGGAATTGCCCGTCCAGGTTATTCAGGAGGAGGAAGCAGTGCAAACCCCCTTGTCCCCAGGGCCCTAGCAAGTGTGACTGCCACCAGGACCTGCTTTCCATTCTCAGACGGCACTTTCCCCCAAGTGGTTCCCTTCGATCTGCTTGTAGTAAATACTCTTCCACGCTTGCCTCTTTCCAATAATTGAACTTATTTATTTTTAACTAAGATTGAATGCTCCCCAGGAGCCCAAGAGGCACGGTGTGACTTTCGGGAGTCAGGACAAATCTCTCTCTCTCTCTCTCTCTCTCTCTCTCTCTCTTTCTCTCTCAATATGGCTCTGCTGTATCATCTAAGCCTCTGTTTCTCTATCTGTTAATGAGGGATAACAGACCTTGCATTCTCTACCTCATAGGGTTTGTTGGTTTTTTCCCAGGGCAAACATTTCACAAACTTGAAAGCCCCAGAGAAATGAGACTTAATATTATTATTCCATGTATTACTGTTGACATGATAACTCTAAAACTGAAATGCATCTGTGGTCTCATGGGGGCTTGTCTATTGAAAGGGATTTGGAGTCAGGAAGAAATCAATCGATTGATCAATGGATCAACCAGCATAGCTTATATCCCTCCTTGCCAGGTAGTGGGAGGTAACAGAGACAGCAGGGAAACAATTCCTGCCCTCAGGCAGCTTCCTATGATTCCCCCCCTTCACATCTGTTTGGCATTTCAAAGCTTCCTACAACCTGGCCTCTTCCTACCCTTCCAGTCTTCTTACACGCCTCTCTCTTTCTTGCACTCTACCATCCAGACATGTTGTTTCCAGACATATCACCCCTGTTTCCTGCCGCCCCGCCCCCAGCACTCCAAAGCCCACCTCCATACTTTTGCCCAGGCAAGTCCCTCATGCCTGGAATGTACTCCTTCTTCACCTCTGCCTCTTCCAAAAGATGGAGTTTGTTTCACCCTCTACATTGAAGCCACTTGTGATCCTTCCTCCCCAGTCCCTCTCCAGCCTTCCCTCCTAAAGCTTCCTTCTCTTCATTTTGTCCTGAGCAAACTGGTATGTGTCTAGATACCTTGTTCCTCCACTAGAGTGTAAGCTCCTGAGGACAGGGACCTTGTGTTTGCCTTTGCCTGGTCTGTCTGGTGATCTTGTGAGGAAGAATGATGGACACGGGCCCTTGAGGGGGCGCGGCTTGGGGAGGCACACTGGGTTTGCCGTTAGGAGAACTGAGTTGGCTTTTCAGCTCTGATGCTTCCTGGTTATTTGATATTGGACAGGACTTTCCCCTTTTCTGGGTCTCAGTATTTTCTCTGCAAAATAAAGGGGGCCAGAATAGACAGTCCCTTGGGGGTCCCTTCCTGCGTGAGACCTGATTTTGTTTTTGTTCTCCCCCCCCACGTTGGGGGCGGGGCTGGGATCAGCCCTGGCTGTATGTGGACAGCAGCCAGTTGCAGCTTCCTGTACCCTGGGTGGTTGGCGAGCGTCTGCTGGGGCTGGTGAGGAAGGCAGCCCATCTGGCCTCTTAAGTGTGAACGTGCCCTTTGCCCAAAGCACCGGAGGCCTGGGCCAGGGCGGCCCAGTGGCAGAGCCCGAGGTCCAAATCCTCAGGAAGCCGGTGCCTCCAACCCCTTCCTTGGCCAGGCTCCTCTTGGCAGATGTGGGGGAGGGGAGCGGGGACTTGGCAAGCCAGGGTGGTGAACGTGCCACGGAATCTCACTGAAAATGGCAGATCATCTCTGTCTCTGGCAACCTTCAATTTTTCTCTTCAGACAGGGAAGTGCCAGCTCCCTCCTTGGAGCCTAAGTCAGGGAAACTCAGGTACTATTTCACCAGGCGGGGGGCTAGGAAAACTGTCAGTATCTGATGGGAAATTGGGGCAATTGTGAACTGACAGTGGGTTTAGCAGGCCCCGTGAGGGCATGATCAGAGGACTGTGAGCTGGCTGCAACAGAAGAGGTCATCCGTCACCGAACCTTAGTATTGGAAAGGAGCATAGACCATCTCATTCAATCCAGCTCCTAACCAGCTGTCCCACCTCTGCCGAAAGACCTCCCAGGACGGGGAGCTCACCCGCTCTGGGGCAACCTCTTCCCTTAGACTTTGAGAAAGCTGTCATTATTAGGAAGGGGTTTCCTGACAGCAAGCTTAATCAGCCAATGAGCACTTGCTGAGTGTCTAGTCTGGTGCAGTACAGAGACACCTGCCCTCAAAGCCAAGAAGATGTGGGTTGAGTTTCCTCCTGGCGTTTCCTTCGACTCCTAAGTTTCAGAGAAGGTGCCGACTTGCCTTTCCTCCCCTGGGAGCTCTCGATACCAATGACATCTCAGGTCCAGGCCCCAACCCTGTCTTTGCTACATGCCAGGAAAGCAGGATGTGGGAAACTAGCAAGTACCTTCTGTGTGCCAGGAAACCTGCCTCTTTGCACCCTCCTCCAGAGGCTCCCAGTTCCATCCTCTGGGGCCAAGCAGACTGAGGCTCACCCCTGCTCTGAATGAGAGCCTCTCACCCACTGGAACAGTCTTCCAACTTTCCAAAGTCCTCTTTTCTCCAGGCTGGACCTATCCAACTTCTGAGTCTGCTTCTCATCCTGGCTCCCCTCCCTAGCTTATCTGTGTCCTTTCTTCCATGTTGCCCTGAGTACTAAACCCAGACTTGTTGTGCAGCCAGAGGGGTCTGCCTGGGCAGGGGATGCCAGAAGGAGCCTCTCTCCATTTCTGGAGGTGCTAACCCTCTGAATGATGAGCAGCATGCTGGTATGGTCCTCTTAGTTTTAGGGGGGCCTAAGGTCCAAAGAGGGAAAGGGACTAAGTCACATGACTTTCCAAGTCCAAGGCCAGATGGAGACTCAGGTCCGGATTCCAAATCTCATGTTCTTCAACTGCCTGTACTGTCTAAGTTTGTGCATGTCTGTATGTGAGCCTGTCTGTGTGAGTGTGTGTAAGTGTGCGTGTGAGTCTGTAAGTGTGTGTATATGTATATATGTGTGTGAGTGTGTCTAAGTGTGTATGTGTGAGTGCATTGTGAGTCTGTAAGTGTGTGTATATGTATATATGTGTGTGAGTGTGCCTAAGTGTGTATGTGTGAGTGCATTGTGAGTCTGTGTATATGTACGTATATGTGAGTGTGTCTAAGTGTGTATGCGTGAGTGTATCATAAGTGTATGTACATGTATGAGCATGCATTCATGTATAGGAATGTATGTGTGTATATGAGTGTGTATGAGTGTCCTTATATGTATGAATGTGTGCATGTGTCTTCACATATGCATTCACATGTATATGTATGATCATGTAAATGTGCATATGAATGTGTGCATGTATATTATGAATGTGTGTCTGTATCTGTGTACTGCATGTATGGATGTGTATGTGGTATATGCACATGTGTGCATGTGTATGTATGTACATGTATGCATGTGGGGAGAGGCAGGAAGGGGAGAGGAGTGAGAGCAGACCGATGACCTTCTCATGCATCCCAGGGGCCTGGGTCTAGCTTGAATTTCTTCTAGGGCCCAAGGACAAGCTCTGTTTGTTTTCTCTGGCCTTCTCCCCACCCCTTTCTCAGGGGCATCATGGGATATGTGGCCCCTAAAGTAAGGCCTCAGAGCAAACCTGTCAGAGCAAAGACTGTCTCCAGTGGACGAGGTCATGGGAAGAACACTGGGCCTGGATCCAGAGAACTGGGCTGAATTTGGGCTTGTCTGACTGTGGCCATTTCCCATGCTAAGTCTCAGTTTCTTGATCTAGAGAATGGGGATGATAATTCTTGTAACTCCCTGACTAAGCCAGTTGCTGTGAGGCAAGTGTTTGATGAGCCTTAACTGTTAATATAATCAGAGCCATTAACATAAACGCTTCTTGACTGACTGATGGATTTCACATCTAGGAGTCAGGGGGGTGATGTGACTACCAGGAAGGCTGATGCGCTCAGACCTGGGGCTTCATGAGGAGGCAGAGCTGTCTTCCAGGTACCAGTACCCACCATCCTCTGCCCAAGTCAGACAGCATCTGGGGTGTTTCCTTCAGTTCTGTACACCACAGTGGTGAGAGTCCTCTGGGAAGCTGGTGAGGGTCCAGAGGGTCCAAGGGAGAGCTATTAGGATCCTGCTGAAGGGCATGGTTAGATTGAAGAAGAGATGTGATGAGGGAGCTGATAGAGCTGTCTCCAAGTGTCTGAAGGATTGTTCTGTTTGTGCCCAGAAGACAGAGCTGGAGCCATGAATGGAAGCTGTAAACAGGGACAATTAGTCTGGGAGATAGGCAAGTACAGGCATCTCAGGGAGGAGGATCCCTTTTGACGGATCCTCCAGCAGGCAGAGGCTGGAGGAACATTGTTCAGGTAGGTTGTTGAAGGAGATCCCTGTGCAGAGATGGTTTGGGTTGGATGCCCACTAAGGCTGAGTCCCTCTGAGATTCTGTGATGTCAGCACAGGTGATACAAGTCTAAAATGCACCAGAGATGTCCACACTAGGAGGGATCATTGATATACTGTGTGGCAGAGTCAGGATCCCAAAAGATTTCACTAAGCTAAAAAAGTTGGACTGACTCCCAGAAATTCAGTAGGGATAAAGGTGCAGTCTCACACTTGGGCTCAAGAAGTTAACATCCCAAACACAAATGGAGTAAAGAGTGGCTAGAATGTAGTTCTCATGAAAAAAGCCCGGGGGTCTTCATGACGCTGAGTTTACCATGAGTCCAAAATGTGATATGGCAGGAAAAAAGCTGGAGCAATCTTAGGAAAGGAGACAAGCATTTGTATAGGGCTTGTTTGTGCCAGGCTACTCACAAATGTCTCAGAGGATTCTCATGGCAATTATGGGGGCAGGTGCGATCATGACAGGTGCCATTTTGCAATTAAGGAAACTGAGACAAGCAGCGGCACATAGGTAATAAGCACCTGAGGCTGGACTTGAACTTAGATCTTCCTGACTCCAGGCACAGCATTTTATCTCCTGACCCACCTCTCTACCTTGATACTCAGATGCTTTAACAAGTAATCAAGGGGGTGGCTCTGCTGTTCTCATACCTGCTCAGATGATGTTTGAGGGGATGTTTCTCGTCACTATCTTCCCTCAGAGGGGTATGGTGTGTGTGTGTGTGTGTGTGTGTGTGTGTGTGTGTGTGGCGAGAGAGAGACAGAGAGACAGAGAGAGAGAGAGAGAGAGAGAGAAGGAAGGAAGGAGAGAGACACCCTTTAAGTCAGGAGGTCTTGGGTTCAGATCTCATCTGTGACACTTGCTGTGTGACCTCTCAGAGCTAGGCAGCTGTCTGAGTCTCCAAGTTACAAAGAAGAGGCTTGCCTGCCTAGGTTAAGGGAGTTTCCTCCCAGGTTCAGTCCTGATGCCTGTCCTTATTCTACACCTTCCAACAGAAGGTCTACCCCCGAAGGCCACCTGAGTCTGCCCCAAGGCTGTTTAGATTCGTGGCTGGGGGCCCAACAACCTGGGAATCCCAGTTGTGGGAAAATGAGAAAAGGAGGAAGTCACGGCGACATCATAGTCAGGCAGGCAGGCAGCCGCCCAGCATTTATTAAGGCCCACTGTGTGCCAGGCCCTGTGCTCACCACTGGGGACACCAAGAAAGATAAAAATCTTCCTGCTCTGGAGGGGCGGGGAGGGGACAACATGAGAACAACCAGTTCGGACAAGATGGCTAAATGTGTAAATGCAGGATGTTATGAAGATAGAAAAGACAAGGCAAAATGACTAGATGGGAAGGGAAAAGCATTTGGCCTGCAGCTAGACCTGGGTCAGAGGCCGGCACCCAAGCTCAATAGTTTTGTGAGGTGGGCAGACCCTTCCCCTCCCTGCTTTCTCCCCTATAACATGAAGGCTTGGAGTTAAATCGGACTGAAGGTCCCTCCCAACACCAGCACCAGGACTGGTCCAGCCTGCCTCCTCTGAGGTCCTGCTCAGATCAGCCCCGGGCCATTGTCTGGCTCCACTAAGATGCTCATTTTGAGAAAAAGAAACAAGCTGGAAAGTCAGTGCTGAATATATCCCCTGGGTAATTTCATTTGTGTGATAATAAATCCAGGGTTTAGAGGAACATCCCATCAGAGATAGCAGAATGGGTGCTATGCTGGAGAAGGGAGGGAGGCAGTGAGGGAGGGAGGGGGCTCTGTACCTGTGGCAGCTGGGAAGCCACCTCCTTTCTGGGGAGCCTTTTGTCTAGAGGACAGCTCAGGGACCCAGGTTCCCCTTCCCTGTGGCAGATGCCAGCTCCTCCACTGCACATTGTCTGCCCAGGCTTCCTAGTGGCAGGGGCTTAGATACAGAGCTGGAAGGAGCCCTGGAGATGAGCTTGGCTGACCCCTTCATTGTACAGATGAGCCATCTGAGGCTCCCAGAAGTGAAATGGGATTTGAACTCGAGCCCTCCGACTTTGGAGGCAGGGTCCTTATCTTTTCCACCAGCGGTGAAGATGCTCGTCTAGGCTCTGACAGGAGAAGCAGGATGGGGCAGCGGAGAGGCCTCCTTTGGAGTTAGAAGGTCCGGATTCAAATCCCAGCTCTTACCACTTGTGTGTTATTGGGCAGGCCAATTTACTCAGCTCCTGCCTCAGTTTCCTCCTCTGTAAAATGAGATGATTCTACTCCATGGCCAGCAAGGTCTCTTCCAGCTCTAATCATTTCCAACTCTTGCTTGCTCTGATGGCAGACTCTTAGCTCTGACATTCTTAACTCCCCATCTGGAAAAGTCTCCAGGATGGTCCTGGTGATGGCCTGGGTCTCTCCAGAATGGTCCAAGGGCCAGCTGGAACAAGTGCGGGCAGGATCACTGAGTGACATCATTTCACGGAGCTCTTCCTCCATTTCAGCCCAGAGGGTGCACTGTAGGGCAAGCTATAATCTGCTAGAACCTTGGAGAATCAGAAGGGACCCTAGGGACCCCTTCAATTGGCTCCGTCTAATGTCTTCATTGCATAGAGTCTCAGACAGGTAAAATTGAGGTCACTTAGACAGAATCTGAATTCAGGTCCTTGGACTGCACAGCCAGTCATTTTCCTGGTGTATCACACTGCCGCTTGGGCGTTCTGTGCTGCCCGGTCAGACTGTTTACACGGCAGGTCATCACTAACACAAGGGCTGGGTTCGGAGTCCAGCTTTAGAGATGCGCCTGCCTGATTCCTCTCTCAGTATACATCATTCTCTAGCTCTCAGACTCCCAGCATTCTTTGCATCTTCAGACAGAGTGGGGTCTTTCAAGGCTACACATTGTAGACAACCTCAACTTGACGTGAGTGAGATCCGTACTTGGGGACTACACATACAGTACTAATCCCTTATTTTTACATGGGACAGCTGGGTGGTGCGGTGGGTAGAGCTCTGGGCCTGGAGTCAGGAGGACCTGAGTTCAAATCTGGCCTCAGACACTTCCTGGCTGTGTGACCCTGGGCAAGTCACTTCATCCTGTTTGCCTCAGTTTCCTCATCTGTAAAATGATCTGGAGAAGGAAACGGCAAACCGCTCCAATGTCTCTGCCAAGAAAACCCCAAAATGGGGTCACAGAGAGTCAGACACGGCTGAACACGACTGAACAGCAATAGCTGTGCTTACTGTCTGCCAGGAGCTGCACTAAGTGATCTATAATGGAGGAAGGTGCCCTTATTATCCCCATTTTACAGACAGGGAGACTGAGGCAGAGAGAGGCTCAGTGACTTTCCCAAGGTCACACAGCTAGTTAGTGTCTGAGCCTGGATCTGAGCTCAGATCTTCCTGCCTCCAGGCCTCCACGCTTCACTCAGTGAACCAAACTGTTTGGTTTGGGAATTACAACCTCCTCACTGCCCCTCCTGGAGGGCATCGAAGGGATGCCCCTGTCCAGAGTCCTATGGGCCTTTCCTAGGCCACCCATCCCAGAGCCCCAAGGGTGAATTGCCTTGACAGAGATACATTAGAGGAGGATTAAAACTTAACTCATTTAGGAAATATTATTAACAATTAAAAAGCTGAAACCTTGGTGATTAATGTATGCACAATCCCAATAACCACATAATTAATAGAATATTAGATAATAATTACTTATGATTAATAACCACATTTAATACTTTTCAAATTAAGTGAAGTAGAGGGAGAAGGTTTAATTAAAGGCATTAAACTGTTTGAAATCCCACTCAAATCAAGGCTTCCAAACAATCATTATTAGGAGGTGACTTTGAAATCTGCCTCTGAGGCCAGCCTTCTTCGTGGTATCATAGAGTCCTAGACCCACAGAGGTCACTTAGAGCCTTTCTATCTTTTTTTTTTTGAAAATAATATTTTATTTTTTCTTAATTTCATGTGAAAACAATTTATAACATTTTTTAAAGGTTTGAGTTCTGAATTCTATCCCTCCTTCCTTCCTATGCCCCCTCCCAAAGACAATAAACAATTAGAACAGTCCATATCTTAACAACATCTGTGACAATAGTGACCTCTCAAATACCCTTGGTGACAGGATCCTCACTACTTCCTGAGGCAGCCCATACAATGGACAGCTCTAATTTTTTGGCACATTTTCCTCTGTGGAAGTGAAAGTCTCCGCAATCCTTTCCTCCTCTCTCCTCCCCAATGCACACATAATTGCTTCTCCTTTTGCCCTCTTGGGGCAAGTAGAACAAAGTTAATCCCTCTTTTCATGAAAGGATCAATATCAAATACTTGAAGGCCACCACCACATTTGTTCCTCGTTTCTCCAAGCCAGTCCTCATAAGCAATGGCTCCGAATCTCCTGTATACTCGTCGCCATACCACACTACTGAGTTTCCCTATGTGTGAGATGAAAGAGTTCCAAGTCTGAATCTGAGGTCAGAAAAGATCTTTATTCTTTCTCATGAGGAAGGACTCTTGCCCCTGTCGCCCACATGGCATCTGCCAGGGAGAGAGCAACAGGTAGAAGCAAGCCCATGGTTATATAACCTTCTAATGGAGAAACCCAACCCCGCAACTGGCCTTCACTCGCATTGGTAGGGAGGCTGGCCCACAACCTAAGTGTGGAAGTCTCTCTCTGAGACAAAGGACCTGGAAACACATGGGTGTCCGATGAAAGGCCAGGAAAGTAGTCTTATCCTTATTTGGCATATCTTATGCTGAGGTGGCACTGGGGAGGGTCTGCATTGCTCTAAGTCCCAGATTCCGGTAAGGTCAGGTGACCTCTAAACTTGGGCCTTGTGAATACTGAAGCTGTTCTCGATTTGATTTTTCAGAATGGGGAAACCCCTGCGAATTATCCCTCACGCCTGCACTGGAGGCCTTTAAGTGGAGACTGGTTGACCAATGGTCTCATTAGGTTCTGAGGTCCTTTGGGATTCTGTCTTCTGGGCAGAATTAGAGTAGAAGATGGGCAATAAGTGTTTATTAAGAACCTGTTATGTGCCAGGTACTGGGCTAAGGCTTTACAGAAACGTTAGCTCATTGGATCCTCACAACAGGTGCTATCATTACCCCCGTTTTACAGTTGAGGAAACCAAGGCAGACATAGGTCAAGTAACTTGCCCAAAGTCACACAGCTGGTAAGTGTCTGAGACTGGATTCTCACTCAGGTCTTCCTGATGGCAGACCTAGGGCTCACCCACATAGTGGATAGAATCCAGGAGGCTCCCCACCTCTTCTGGGGCTCTGTGGTGTTGGGCTTGGCAGGGAACCGTGAGCTCACAGTTTCGTTACGGAGCCTAACTGACTGGCCTGAGCCTTCATGCTGGGCCTCCAGGAGGCCAGGACTCAGTGCAGGACCCATTCTCCCAAGGAGGTCAAAGTTCTTTTCCCTACCCTGGCTTCCTTGGCATTGGGGTACTAGTCCCCATAGTCCTCCAAGCACCAGGTAATTCCTCGCACAGACAGAAGGCAAAACGTGCTGACGTTAGCCCATTTGGATCAGTGTCTGCAGTCACCTCTACCCCAAACATACCCAAGAGCTCATGTTGACTCCTCCCTGCAAATATCTACCCAGAAATCTTTGCTCCCTGGACCTCCTCTTACCCCAAACTAGCCAATCAAGTTTATCTCCCATTATGGTCCTGCCAGGACTAATTCTCACCAGGGTGTAAATGGATGACAACAGGAATGAATGAAAGAAAAGGAATTTATTAAGGCTTCCTATATGCCAGGAATTATAGTAAATTCTGGAAGACAGAGTAAGTCTCTGTTCACAAGGAACTTACATTCTAACAGATAACACATGTTGGGAGTGGTTGATGTCCAAGGAAGGGAGTTTTGGTTTGATCAGTTATAGGTAGGGTTAGTGGAGTCAAAGGTCAGTTGACATACCCTTTCTAGAAGCAATAGTGTTATTGGTTTTGATAACTGTTGCCAGGAAGGTGGAGATAGGGCAGATGGCAAGATGCCAGGGATGCAAGAATGGATGGGATAGGAAACAGGGGCTATGACTGACTGGTTATAGGGGACCCACCCTCTCACACATTCATTGACTCACCACTGGTGGAGTTACAGAGCTAAGAGGATAACTCCCTCCGGAAAGGGGGAATGGGATTTGGAGATGGATCCAGGTTGGTCAGGAGGATGCTGGTCCACTTGGGAAGAAGGGTAGGCTCATGGGCTCAGGTTTAAAATGAGAAGGGACCTCAGAGTCCAACTGTGCCATTGTTGGACAAGGAAGGAAACCAAGGCCCAGGGAGTTTGGGTAACCTGGCATGGTCAGGGAGGCAGCTTCCAGCCCAGATTTGTGACCCTATCATCCTGAGGGGGAGTTCAAGACTGCGATTTCTCTCCACACTGGCCCTCTGCTCTGCCTGCACTTTGGGGTTCAACCATGACTGCCACAGCCGAGCCGATGAGAACATAAAGCCGTCTTCCGAGCAGGAATATTGAGGGCGTTATTAAAATGTACATTATGGCATCTTCCCCACGGATTACAGCAACCATTTCCAAGCTCAATTGCTTAGAATAAATTCAGATTTTAGAGACCTTCAAACTACCTCCTCCCATTCTCTTTTGAGCAGGCATTGGGGGATGGTTAAAATGCAAATGCAAAATCCAGAAACGCCTCTCTTGGATTTGTCTGATAGGACCCCTGAAAGCTGCCTGACCCTGGCATGCAGAGGGAAAGGCGTTTTCAACATTGTAGGCTCTGATGGAAAGGTCTCCTGTTGGCTGGCTTTGCTTGATCTTCCATGGAAATAATCATAGACTCTGGAATGCTCAAGTGGGCTTCATCTGGTTGGTGGGGTTCTCCAGGCTGTCATTTACATTCTGTGGCTGCCATCTTGTCACATTCAAACACTCCATTTGGCTATTGGGGGAATAGGGATTCCACCCAGACCTTTATCTTACCTCTGGGCCCTGCTTGGTTGGCCCCAGACTTCTGGGACTTGATCAACGGGAGTTGTCATAATAAAGATATTTTATGAGGGCAGGCTGACCCAAAGGGTAAATCATAATGTTTGAAAGGATCAGCTGAGTGTTATGACAGTCTTCAGCAGAACTACAGTAATTCAACTGTGCAGAGATCTGGTGATGGCTTCAGCCGGTGCTCCTTGGCCAATGTGCTGTCTAGCTTTGAATGCCAACTGATCTGAAGGTGACTGTCTCTAGCATGAGGGGGATGGCTATGCTGGAATTTTCTGTTAATGAACATCTGTCCTGCCCTGCTGTCTCCCTCTAGCCATGTGCAGGTGCTTTGACTGACGAGAACAGAGCAGTTCATTTAAGACAGGCCCCACTGAGAAGAACAATTAGCATGTGGCAGTGAAGGCTGCCATGTTTGCATTTCTTTTCCCTTCCCAGGAAGTCAGGGCAGTTGAGCTGTGGGGGCCAGAAGGCAGCAGCTGAAGCCATAGCCTTGAGCCAGGCACCAGTCTTTCTCTTCTGTTGGGCCTGACTAAATCTAGCATATGTAAATGAGGACAATTTAGGCTTCTCTGTTGGTGTTTGAAAGCAGTCAGTGGTATTGAGGAGGCAGGCAGGAGGGGTCACAGAAGGGAGAGCTGGCCTGGCCTCAGATCGCCTGTGGTCTGCAGGAGCCACAGGGCAGAGGATCCAACATCAGTTTGGGCTCTCTGTGTAAAATCGTCTCACCCATGTCTGTAAGCTTCATCTTTGCCAGAATTTCTCCCTTTATATTTTTTGTGCTCTCATCTGCTTGCTGCGACAACTATGTGGTGCAGTGGGCAGAGCTCTGGGGCTGGAGTCAGGAAGACTCCTCTTTCTTAGTTCAAATCTGGCCTCAGACACTTCCTAGCTATGTGACCCTGGGCAAGTCACTTCACTTTGTTTGCCTCAGTTTCCTCATCTGTCAAATGAGCTGGAAAAGGGAAATGGCAAACCATTCTATTATCTTTGCCAAGAAAACCCCAAATGGGGTCTCGAAGAGTGGGACCGGAATGAACAGCAATAACAGCTGTTCATGGGCAGTTTCTTCATCTGAGAAATGGGACTAAGGATATTTGAATTCTCCAACTGACGGGACTCTTGAAAAGGAAGCACTTTGTAAACCTTAATGTGCTATAGAAATTGGAGTTGTTATTAGAGTCAAATAGTTACAAGAGGAAATCCTGGCTCTGCTGCTGCTGCCACTCCTCTTCCTCCTCCTCCTCCTCCTCCTCCTCCTCCTCCTCCTCCTCCTCCTCTTCCTCCTACCACTACTACTACTACTACCACCACCACCACCACTACTACTACTACTACTACTACTACTACTACCACTACCATCACCATTACTACTACTACTACTACTACCACTACTACTACTACTACCACTACTACTACTACTACTACCACCACCACCACCACTACTACTACTACTACTACTACCACTACTACTACTACTACCACCACCACCACCACCACCACCACCACTACTACTACCACCACTACTACTACCACTACTACTACTACCACTACTACTACTACTACTCCTCCCACTACTATGTCTACTACTACTACTGATGATGATGTTGACTAACATTCACTTACTATGTGCTGAGTCCTTTATGATTATTATTTCATTTGATCCTCACAATAACCCTGGGAGGTAGGGGCCATTGTTATCCCCATTTTACAGAGGAGGAAACTGAGGCAGAACAGAGATGAAGTGATTTGCTCAGGGTCATATAGTTAGTGTCTGAGCTCAGATTTGAACGCAGGTCTCCTTGACTCGTGCCCAGGGGCTGCATTCATTGCACCACCTTGCAGTCCCTGTTGTTGCCGTCACTACAACTCTCTGAGCCTCAGTTTATCCCTTTGTATAATGGAGGTTCTCTGAATACATGATAGTAATTCTGCTTTCACTCCCTGACAGAATCGTGAGGAGAAACATTTCTGAACCCTTAACGGTTTCTAGAAAGGAGAACTATTATCTTTATTGATATGGTTATTCATTTTGTTCTCATCTTTTTCTATACAGTTGAGACAGAAATAGTTCAAGGATGAGCTGTCATCCTGCTTTCAGTTTATGTTTAATGTTTTGTGAACTAATGCATAGACGGGTAAAAGAGCTGCTTCTTGCAATTGAATTAATGCACTGGGATGTCAACTCATCTTTTGCAGACTTATTGAAAGCATCTCGGGGCCCTTTTTAGTAGCAGAAAAGAGGATAGAGTTGACGTGATCCCGTATGGTTTTCATTCTTTCTGCTGGGTCTCTACATTTTGAAAGCTTCTCCTTCCACATGGCTTGGAGATTCCGAGTATGGCGACATAAAGTAAAAAAGTTAACCTTATGTTTTGATAGAGAAATGTTATGGCCAGGACATTGCTGGAAACAATTTTCTCTGTGATCTTTTCCAACCCCTCTTAATGCCTTTCCTTTGTTGATAATTTCCCATTTTTTCTTTCTACAGCTTGTTTGTAAATAGTGGCTTGCATGTCACCTCTCCGTTAGATAATAAGCTCCTTGAGGGCAGGGACTGTCTTTTGCCTCTTTTTGCACCCCTAGCACAGTCCCTGGCATAGAGGAGGTGCTTAATAAATGTTTATTGACTTACTGAATGATAATGACTTGGTTCTAGTACACCTTATCGGTGGAATTCTTGAGAATATTTTGAGGTTCTTTTAAAAATAGTATAGAAATTTGCCATCTGTTGGGATATGAAGGATAGCAAGCTTCAGATGTATGACCTTAGTCACCAGGTTATGTCTCAGTAGGTACTATTTTTTTTTTTTGCAGCCTACAGTGACATGTTGTACAGTTTCTGCCATTTTCTTGGTTAATCTGCATTGATCATTCAGCCTAACTTTTTCAGGGTAACTCCTCTGTAATTTCTGGTGGCAATATCCTGGCTCTAAATTTCGATCATAAAACTCTCCATTTCTACAAAAAAAAATCCACAAAACTCAGACACTTGTTTCTTGATTGACATATTTTGCCAGCTAAGTTTGTGTAGATCTCACCCATGGAGGGTCTTTTGATTCTGTTCTTGGATCTTGGCCATTTCATCTAGAGACAAACCACCATCGGTCACCTTTGACTAATCTAATGGTGTATATAGCTTGACTGCCTTTATTTCTTCTTGGTGAAATGATGGTCGCTTGTTCTGCTAAAGCATGTCGATTATCTTTTTTTCTTTTTTTGTAGTGAGAAAGTGTCAGAGTTGGGAGGGATAACCCTCTCATTCCACATATAAGAAAATGGAGGTAGTCACACTGAAGCGACTTGCAATTCCCATTAAACTAAAGACAAAAACATGAGACCCAAATGGGGTAAATACTTAGAAGACATTAGGGAGAAGGAAGAGCTTGGCTAAGAGAAGTGCCCAGTTTAGATCTGTGGTACAGAGATGCAAGATAACAGGATGGAACTTTTTACATCAGCTGGGTTTGGAACCAACCCAGGGTTTCCCCACTTAGTGTCTATGAGACTACATTGAAGTATTTGTAGCTTATTCTGGAGCTTGAGATGAGGGGCAGAAGGAAGAGAAATAGACCTTTCAGGGAGACATAGACATATATCTGGGACCAATTTTCAGGGGGGAAAAGCTTATTCTTGGTTGGTCATGTAGCTGAAACTGTCAGCATCTTCAGAGACCTGGCCATCTCTTTGCCCTATTTACATCTAAGGGGCCTTGATGACTCTCTAACTCAAAGCATTCAGTGAGAGGACGTGTGGCAAGGAGGAAGCTTTAGGGCTTCCTTCTCTGTCTGAGCCTATTTGGTTCCAAGAAATAGGTCTTGGTCCTTGACCTTTGTTCATTTCCATTCCATTCAGGGAGTGGAGTCTAGAGCTGTAGGAATCTGGGAGTTGGAATTCAAGCCACATTTTGCAGCAGGTTCATCACTGGTGCTTGAAGAAGAAAGGAATGACCTTCTCAAGTGACCTTTGGGACCTCATTCCAGACTCAAGCCAAACTCTTCCCACAGTAATATTGACTTTATGGGTGAACTTGGTGAGATGCTATGTAGGAGTTAAATTTTGAGCCTGCTGCTCCTAAGACCCAGAAAGTATAGGGGTACTGGAGGGAAATGTTTCTAAGTTTGTTCTTGATCTTTCAAGTAAATATCCATTTGTAAGTGGTTAAAAGGGGTGCTAGTCACAGACCCCTAATAAATGGTGAGGGAGAACACATGTGGTGGAAGCTTTAGCCAATGGCAGTGGAAAAAGAAACACCCCAACTTCTCAGAATACTATAGAACCTTGAGAGAAACTATAGCCTGCCTGGCTCCCAGAACTCCCATGGACTCTGCAGCCAATTGAAAAAGGTGATTATGGAATGTCTATTAATTCTTCACAATCTCTCTCTAGCTCTTTCTTTACATGTCCTTCTGACTTTCAAGTCAATAGGCTTCCAGCCTCTCCAGGAAGGAAGCTGAGTGAGTTGATGGGGTCTGCAACATGCCACGCGCCCTTTTACACTGGAATGCGATGTGGAGATAAGAAAGCTACAGCTTGGCTTCATCAAGAACAGGGCATGCCACACTAAACCTTATTTCCTTTTTTGACAAGGTTACTAAGCTACTAGATCAGGGCAATCATGTAGATATGGTTTGCTTAGATTTTAGCAAAATGTTTGATGAAGTATTTCACGCTCTTCTTACAGGAAGGATGAGGCAGTTGGGCATGGTGGTTCGTGCAGTAATCTCTGCTATTGGAGAGGTTAGAGCTAGGGAGGTCTGAGCTGCAGTAGGCTGTGTGGATCAGGTGTCTCAACTATATTTGGCATTAATATGGCAAACCCTAGGGGGAAGCAGGGTGCCAGTTTGCCTACAGGGTGGAGGGTGGGACAAACCATCCCAGGATGGGATGCAGTTCAAAGCACTCATGTTGATCAACAGTAGAATCAGGGCCATTCTGAACATCAACCATGAAGGAGATGGGGACTTTAAAAAAAATGAAAGGGTAAAGAGATATGAACCAGATGGGTTCAGAACTCACTAAAAGACTGGACTAACAGAGTAGTTGTTGACAGATCAATTTCAATATGGCAAGAGGTCTCCAGTATTGGGGTGCTGCCTCCCATTTTTATCAATCACTTGGATAATATCATAGGTGGGGGGGCCATCTCCAGGCATTCTGATCTATGTCTGACCACTGGCCCCAGATGGCTCCAAAGAAGGAAGTGAGGCTAGTGACCTTGCACAGACCTGCCTCACTTAAATCAATTCACTTGCAAGTCATGGCATCATCTCCCTGCTGTCATGGTCCTCTTCAAGAATGAAGGACAAATGACAACCACAACCATAGATAGCAAGCTTTTTTGCATTTGTAGATGACCAAAGGTGGACAAGATAGCTAGCTGACACACTGGCCACAGACCACTATTTTCAAAGGAAAAGAAAATCCTTTCCACCAAAACCCTTGGCATCAGAAATGGACATGGCTTTTATTCATTGAAGTGGCATTGAGGAAGATGCATTGCCATCTGCTTTGCCTCTGGTCTTCTTAGGGACCACTGGGCTTTTCCATCTGACTTGTAGTTGGAACCTATTAGATACGTCAGAATTCAAGTTTGTTTTTTCTATTTGTACCCACTTAGTATAGGGCTTTGTACATGCTAGGCAGATGCTCTTAAAATTATTTGATTGATTGATAAATTAATTCCTCTCTGATTCTATAGTTCAAACTATCTCAGCATTACACCCCACTCTTTCTTCCTTTGCTGTAGTCTCAGAGGGTCAGGTGACCATTCTTATCAAAATGAACCCTTCTATTTTAGGCACAATGGAGCCCTGGACCTGGAGTTAGACCTGAGTTCAAATCCAGCCTCAGACACTTATTAGCTGTGTGATACTAGACAAGTCACTTAACCTCTATTTGACTCAGTTTCCTCAACTGTAAAATGAAGATAATGATAGCACCTACTTCCCAGGGTTGTTGTGGGGACCAAATGAGATAACATTTTTTTAAAGCTTAGTACAGTTCATAGTCTCTACTTTATAATTGTTTTTCTCTTCCCCCTCCTCAATCCCATTTCTTCCCTTTCCATCATTTTTCTCTCTTTGCTTAATTTTCAGACTCTTCTTCAAAATCCCCAGATCTGTCCTATCTGTTAAAAAAAAACAACTCTCAAATCAACAGCCAAAAATGATCTTCATCTGACCCTACCATACTCTCCAGTTAACACCTTATGCCTCTCCTCCCTTTCACAGTCAAACTCCTAGCAAACGCCATCTACATCAGCTGTCTGCACTTATTCATAGGCTCATAGCTCTAGAATCAAAGGGGCCTTAGAGGCTATGGGGTTTAACCTCTTGTCCAGGGTCACACTGCTAGGAACTGTCTGAGGCAGAATGTGAATCCAGATCACCCTCACTCCGAGTCTGGTGTCCTGCTCCTACTGTCCATCCTGTTGCCTCTCACTTCTTGTTCTCTTCTCCACTCCTTGCATTCTGGTTTCTAACCCCATTCCTTGACTCTACATAAGAGGATCTCTTTTTAAAAATCGATATTTATTGGTATCTTTTGCTTTTCCATCACCTAGAATTTCTCCTGTATCTCTCCCCCTCCTAGAGAGCCAGCTTTTATAACAAAGATATTTCTGCCAGGCTACAGTCTGGTTCATATCACATGGAGTTCTTAGTTTTCTGTTGTTTTTTTTTTTAAAGAAAAGAAAAATGTGGAAGAGGAAAAAATTCAGCCAACCCTTCAATTACCTGGAAAAAAAAGATCTGACATTGTATACGCTCTTCCATGCCAAGGAGCAGGGAGGGCTGTCTTCTTCTCACTCTTCTTCGGGGCCAAGAACATTTTTTGTCATTTCGCAACATTATTTTCAATTGCTTTGTGAATGTTGCTCTTTCCATTGTTGTTTTCCAGGCTCTGCTTGCTTTATTTTGTATCAGTGGATGTCTTTCCAGGTTTCTTTGCATTCATCATGTTTGCCATTTGCTACAGCACAGTAATATTCCAATACATTCAGATACCAAAGTTTGTTTAGCTGTTCTCCAATCAATGGGCATCGACTTCATCTCCAATTCTTTGCTACCACAACAGTGCTTCTATAAAGGTTTTGGTATATATGGAAACTTTCTTTTTGTCAATGACCTCCTTGGGCTACATGCCTAGCAACAGAATCTTGAGGTAAAAAGGTAAGGGCCTTTTAGACAGTTTGCATAATTCCAAATTGGGTTTTTTTTAGACTCGTTCTACTAATTTGCAAATCCACCAGCAATGCATTGGTATTTCCATATTTCCTCATCTTTGCCAATTTGCTGAATGGAAGGTGAAACCTTAGGGTTGTTTTGATTGCATTTCTTTTATCATTAGTGATTTGAAGAATTCTTTCCTATGGTTCTGAATAATTTGCAGTTCTTCTTTTGAGAACTGTTTGTGGTTTTTGACCTCTTATCCATTGAGGAATGGCTATTAGTTATATGCATACAATGGCTATTATTCATTGTACATACATACAAACAAACAGACACACATACCTTGGATATTATGTATATATGTATGCATACACACATACAAGCACATACCTTGGATACCAAACATTTATAGAGAAATTTGATACAAATATTTTTTCCCCCATTAGACCACTTCCCTTCTTATACTAGATACATTAATGTTGTCTGTGATGAAACTTTTCAGTTTTGTATAATCATAGTGATATATTTTATTTTTTGTAATTGTCTCTATCTTTTGTTTGGTTAAGAACTCAGCTCTTATCCAGAGATGCTAGAGGTGGATGATCTGTTTCTCTTCTAATTTTTTTTAAAGAATATTATTTTTAGATTGGGCTTCTCTCAGCAATGCAATGCTATAAGACAATCCCAAAAGACTCATGACTGAAAGGGCTATCCACATCCAGAGAAAGAATTACAGAGTCTGAATGCAGATTGGAGTAAACTACTTGCTCTCTCTCTTTTTTGTTTTGTTTTGTTCCTTTTTTTTCATTGTTTATTTCGTTGGTTATAATTCTTCTTTACAATTTGACTAATGTTTAATGTGAAGATATTTGTGGAATCTATATTGGATTGCATGCCACCACGGGAGGGGAGAGGGGAGGAGAGGGAGGAGGAGAAAATTTGAAACTCAAGAGATTGTTGAACTGAATGTTGTAAATGTTGTAAACTGAGTGTTGTAAACTAAAAGTAAATAAATAAAGAAAAAAGAGAAAAAAGAATATTATCTTTAATATTCAGATCATGAACCCCTTTTGAATTTATTATAGAATATGGTGTAAAGTCTAAGTTTAATTTCTGCCAGACTGCACTCTAGTTTTCCTAACAGTTCTTTGGCAAATACGGAGTTCTTTCCTTAGTAATTTATCTTTTGGGGTTTATTGAATGCAAGGTGATTGAGTTAAACTATTTCTCATTTACTTTTGTCTGTTTGGTAACATTCATCTATTCTTCTATCTTTTAACCAGAACTAAATGATTTTGATGATTATCGGTTTATAATATAGTCTGAAATCAGTTCCCCTCTTTATTCCTATCTTTTGTTTGATTTTCTAGATCTTCTGCTCTTTCAAATGAATTTTGATATTACTTTGTCAAATTTTATAAAGTATCTCTTTGATAATTTGATTGGCATGGCATTAAAATGTAAATAAACCTTGGTAGTATGGGTGTCACTTATTATATTGACCCAGCCCAGCCATGAGCACTGAATATTCCTCTACTTCTTTAGATTGGTTTTTATTTTTTTTTATAAGGAGAATTTTATAACTGAACTTTGTAACTGACTAACATTGAAGTATTTTGGTAGATTGGCTTCCAAACATTTTATGCATTTTGTAGTTATTTGGAATGGGACTTCCTTCTGTATTACTGTCTCCTGGATTTGGTTGTTATTATCTAGAAATACTGTTAATCTTTGTGGGGTTTTTTGTAGTGCATAACTTTGCTCCATTACTTTCCTTGCTGATGCTCTAGGATTTTCTAAGCCGTGTCATCAGTTATTTCTCTTTTTTGCTGATTTTTCCTTCCCAATAACCTCTTAATTGCCAAATCTGATGAGTTTTTCTCTATCCTCATCCTTTCTGACCTCTCTGCAGTCTTTGACGCTGTCAATCATTTTCTTCGGGTTATTCTTTCCTCCCATGGTTTTCATCATACTCTTCTTTGTAGTTAGTCTCCTATCTGCTGAACTAACCTTCCTTGGTCTTCTGTGCAGACTCATCTTTCCTGTCCCTCCCCAGGTGAGCCCTGGAGCTCTTTCTTGGGCCCTCTTCTCTTTTCTATCTGTACTTTCTTCCTTTGTGATTTTGTTAATCTCTAGAGGCTCAAATGTGGCTGAGAGGGAAGAGCACTTGAATGTGGAATCAGAGGACCTGAGTTCAAATCCTCCTCTGATGTTTACTGCCTATTTTACCATAGGAAAGTCATTTTGCATCCCTGGGCCTCAGTATTCATCTCTGTAAAATGAGGGAGTTGGACTTGGTGTCCAGCCCAAGGGCTATGATTTGCTGATCTTTATCAAGATGACCCCCAATCTGCTTAATGCAGCTCTCACTTCTTTCTTAAGCACACATCCTCAGCCATTTACTGGGCATCCTCACAAGATAACCCACAGGCTTCTCAAATTCAGCATGCCCAGAACACAACTTCTGATCTTCCCCTTGAACCCAACTTCTTCCTAACTTTCCTATTTCTGTTGAGGTCACCACCGTCCTTCCAGCCACCTAGGCTCACGATCTCCACATCATTTTGACTCTTCCCTCTGCTTCCCCTCCCCAGTCCAAGCAGTTACAGGTCTTACTGATTTCACCTGCTCCACATCTCTTCTATCTGACCCCTTCCCTTCATTCCCGTCCCCAGCCCCTAGAAGGGGCATCTTGCCCCGGGAGGTTTTATCGAGTCTGAGATGCTTTGTTGATCAATTGCTGTGCTGCATGGGGTTGACATTTCTTCTATTACTCCCTCCAGTGGGTTAGACCATCAAAGACCTCTGTTAACATGGACCTGTTTTCTTCATAAGAACAATCACACTAGCTGACAGTGAGGTAGGTAGCTGTGCCTAGGAGATGGAGAGTCGAGTGGGTCTGGGTTCAAGACCTACCCCTCTCACTGACCTGCTTATTGCCTGTGTGAGCCTGGGCTAGGAACTTAATCTTTCTAGGTGACTTTCTAAGACTCTAAGTAGGAAAAGGTACCTACCTGCCTTGGTAGAGGGAATTTCCTTATCTGGGACTTCCCTATACTGAAGAAATCACAGGTCCAGTTCATTTTCCTATCCTTTAATGATTACAAAACATTTTATATACTTAGCTCACTTCTGTGATGTGAAGGGTCAACAGTCACAGTTAGTAAAGGACAGAACTATTGTTTCTTTTGTCTTGTGACCTTGGGAAAGTCCA
>CM053587.1:351007916-351025387 GCA_028646515.1 Pseudochirops corinnae
CCTCCCTCCCTCTCTCCTTCCCTCCTTCTCTCCCTTCCTCTCTCCCTCTCTCTCTGTCTCTCTCTCTCTTTGTCTCTCTGTCTGTCTGTCTGTCTGTCTGTCTGTCTGTCTCTCTTTTGGAAAGTGCTGTCCATGTGCTACCTCACTGGATCTTCATAACAATACTGGGGAATTGATGCTATTATCGTCCCCACTTTACAGATGAAGAAACTGAATCACAGAGAAGTGAAGTGACTTTCTTAGGATCTGAGGCAGGATTCAAATTCCCATCTTTCTCCCTCTAGCTCCCATGCTCTGGTCACTGGACCAGATTGGGTCATCCCTTTTGGAATGCTTCTTGGAGGTGATATTTTAAGCCATGGAAAGACCAAAGAGAATCCTGGGGTCATGGAACTGTACAATTAAAGCTGTAAGAGACCAGACAGAAGCCCTGGGAGGAGGAGGGGTACAGGGGGAGGGGTGGCTGCCTCGGAGAGAGCGCCAGCTTCTCCAACTCGTGGCCTTGCAATGAGCCCCTTGGAATCAAAGCAGGTCCCTGATTCTTTGGCTCTATGGCTTATTGGTCCATAATTCTTTGTATATTTCCTCCTCCATGTGACTGTGACTTCTTTGGGGGCAGACATTGCCTGTTGCCTTTCTTTATGTTCCCCGGTGCTTAGCAGAACACCTAGCAAACAGTAGGTGATTAATAAATGCTTACGGATTGACTTGCAGCTTGAATTACCCCCTCCCCCCCTAAGCTGGGTGCATGCTGGGGCATGATGCCGTGTCTAGGGACATGGCCTCAAACAGCACCTGCTCATGAAGAGGCTGGAGGCTCCCTCCCAACATCATCTGAGTGCCAAGGATGAAGGGCAGAACTTCCCAGAGGCCCCCAGGGCTGGGCATTCATTGCCATCCAAGCAACCCCTAGTCCTCCAGCTTCTTGGTGTCATTAGCAAATCCCTCCATAGGCATTTTATTTCTTTTTAAAGCCTGGAAGCTTTGAACCTATTAACATGATAATCGGCTCCTCCAAACCTGATTGCTAATTAAGGCTGGCTATTAGCAGTGGTGCTGGCCTGCTCAACATGGAGAGCATGAGCTACCTCATTAGCCCCTAACAAATGTCTCTGGCTGCTCAGAGAAACCGAACCGCCACGGCTCCTTTTTGTGGAATAAATCTCTTTGTCTTTTTACTGTTGACCCTAGGGGAGTCAGGTTGACTGTTTGGGACCAGGACAACACTGTGCTGGGGCACTCAGGGAGGTGGTTCTGGGATGCCCTCTGCTGGGGTGCAATCATCTAATCATTTCATTCATGCCTTCTATTAATTCACTCAGTTATTCATTTAACCATTCATTCATTCATTCACTAATTCATTCATTTACTCCAATTATTCATTCATTCACTCACTTGTTCATCTGTCAGTTCCCACCTTTATTTGTTCCCTTCATTCCTTTATTCACCTTTTCATGCATTCCATTCATTCACCATGTTTTCATTTGCTCCACTGACACACTCATCTATCCCTTCATCCCACGGCTTCCTTCATTCATTAATTCCTCTATTCACTCATTAATTCATTACCGAAGTCATTTATCTTCATTGACTCTCTCATTCACTGTCACGTTCACTCGCTCCCTTTCCTAGTGTCCAGCGTGGAATCTTGCATGAAGTAGGTGTTTGATAAATGTTGGTTTGAGCTGGACTGGAGTGGGTGAATGAATAGATGAATGAGCAAACAAGGTAATTCAATGATATTTTCATTCAGTACTCACTCACTCAGCAAGGGACCAACAGGAGCTTATTAATGACCCCCTGTGTGCCGGCCCTACTTGCTAAGGACTAGACACAGAAGGCTGAATGCTATTTTCTCTGCCCTGAAGGAGCTTGTATTCTAATGAGGGAGACAAGTACATCTATTCATTAATTACTCCATTCATTCATTCAAGAGGTAGTAGGAGTCACTCTAGGACAGTGGTTCTCAACCTTACTAATGCCTTGACCCTTTAATACTCCTATGTGGGTGTATCTGCATGTGAGTGGACCTGGAGATGGATAGAGAAGCGGTGTCTCCGTTCCTAAGACCATCAGAAATGTGTGTTTTCTGATGGTCTTAGGCGACCCCTGTGAAAGGGTCATTCAAAGGGGTCACAGCCCACAGGTTGAGAACCACTGCTCTCGGGGTGTCCCTGTCCAGCCTGGCCCAGTACTGGGAGATGATCATGACTTCTCACCATTGGAGAGGTTGGGAATCCTTAGCATCTGAAGGGGAGTTTAGAAAATGGGTCTCTCAAGTGGGTCTGGAAAAGTTGTTCAAGGTTGTCTCAGGGTCCCTCCCTCCCTTTCCCTCATTCTTTGCTCCTCTGTTCCTGTGCGACTCCCCTTCCCAGGCTCAAAACCCTGGGCTTTCTTCCCTTCTCCCAAACTCTGCCCTAAGAAGAGATGCTGAGTCTACCCCTTGCCCTGAAGTCAGATCCTGGCTGCCTCTCCCAGGGACATTTGACTCCTACAAAGGCTTATTGTGGAAGGGAGGGAAGGCTTGACCCCTGGAAGAGAGCAAGGATTTTCTCCAGGTCAGGTAGAAGATAAATGAACAGAGACTGGATTTGAACCCAGGCCCTCTGACTCTGAATTCAGTGTTCTAGCCTCACAAAAGTTCTGAGGTAGATGGTACTTTATGCTCATTATACAAAAGAGGAAACTCAGCCTCAGACAAGGAAAGTAAATTGTACCCCCACTTGCCTGTCCCAGTGTCCCGAGTGAGTCTTTGCTTCCCCTGAGCATTTGTAGAAAGGAAAAGTCAACCAGGGCAGTTATTCCAGGACTTCTAGATCTGAAGCCCCCCAAACTCCATGTAGTACTGCAAACTTCACTGTAAATAATGGTTCATCATCAGTGGAGACCCCTGAGAATTGTCTGTTCCTCCATTCTACAAACACTCACTAAGCAGGGCAGGGAGGGGCGGAGCATGGCTTTTTACCTGCCTTAGACTAGGAGGTACAGAATCACAGAATCCCTGTGTTGGAAGAGACCTTAGTAGTGTCTGGTCCAAGCTCCACCATAATTTGGACAACTGATCATGTGACCTCTGATTGCAGACCTTTTGCGATGGGGAGCTCACTTCTTCCCAAGGTAATTCCTTTTATTTCAGTGGGCAGCTCTAGTTACTTTTGTTTGACAGATAAGCTTGAGTTTATCCTCCTAGCTCTTCTTCTTACTGTCAATATTACCTCTGGCAAAGCCCTCCTGTCCTCTGCAGATCTGAATTCCATGCTCTTGTAAAGTCTACCTCCCTCACCTTCTGCCCATTGCTCCAAGCCCTTCCCTATGGGGCCAGCAATGAGCAGGACCCTGTGGGAAGCCCTGGGCAGCCTTCTGAACCGTGATAGCCAATAAATCCAGGCCTCTAGTCCTGGGCTTATGCTCTGCATCTCTGCGGTGCTGGAGGCTAAGCTTTCAGCCTGGGACCTGGTATTTGCTGGGGTTGCCTTTGTCCATTCCAAGGTTTTTTCAAATAAGTTTTTATTTCTTTTTTTTTATAGCACCAAAATTTCCTCCAGTGTCTCTCCCCTTTGTCTCTCCCAGAAAACCATCCTCATAACAAAGAGTAATTTTAAAGAAAGGAAACAAAAATGAAAAGAGGAAAAACATCAAAATTGATAAAAACACTGAAACGTCGGAAGTCTGTGCTCGCTCGTGGACCTCACCCTTCTGCCAGCGAGAGGTGGAGATGTCTCCTCCTGTCTCTTCTTTGGAGGGAGGCTTTGTCCATTTCCCATCTTCCCTTTGGATTGTTTTGTGATGGTTCTTTCCACTTACATTGTTGGGTCTGTCCTAGTTTGTCTTAGTGCTCTATGTGTTAGAATCCAAGAGCCATCACATAATGACGCTGGCTGCCATGAATCGCCAAAGCGGAATTTTATTGTATTGTGATTAAATGGGACTTTTTTTGATGATAAAATCCAAGGTAATTTAATTGAACTTACCCAGGGATGCCTAGTTGAAATTTTACAATTAATAATACATTTCCTTTAATTACTTTTTCCCTCCTTGTATAATTAAAATACATCCAAATGATCACAGTGCCAAGCTCTTGGGGGGTCTGTCTTATTCCAGCTGAATTGATGATACTAATCTCAGTGGGTGCTATTATTCACAGACAACTGAAGATCCTGAGCTGACCAGAACTTCAGCATTAGGGCTGACTGGCTAATAGCTGTTCAGGGTCACCTGGAGCTGACACTTGTGTTATCTAGAATCTTAGCATATCAGAGCTGGAAGGAACCTTAGCATACAAAGTATTAGAACTTGGAACAAAGAATGTTGTAGCTGAGAGAAATCTTTTGTTGTTGTTGAAAATGTTTTATATTTTATTTTTTCCAATTACACATAAAAACAATTTTAAACTTTTTTTTAAAAATTGAGTTCTAAATTCTCCCCTCCTCTCCCTCTCATTAGGAAGACAAACAATTTGAAATATGTGCAAAACATATTTCCACATTACTCATGTTGTGAAAGAAAAAAACAGACCAAAAAAATTTAGTCTGCTTCAATCTGCATTCACACACCATCAGTTCTTTCTCTGATGGTGAAGAGCATTTTTTATCACCAGTACTGTGAGAACCTCTTGGATCATTGTGTTGTTGAGAATAGCTAAGCACTCACAGCCCATCATCGTTACAGTATTGCAATTACTGAGGACAGTGTTCTCTTGGTTCTGCTCACTTCACTTTGCATCAGTTCTTGTAAGTCTTTCCAGGTTTTTCTGAAACCATTCTGCTCATCATTTTTTATATAGCACAATAGTGTTCTATTACAATCATACACCACAACTTGTTCAGCCATAACCCAGTTGATGGGCATGACCTCAATTTCCAGTTCTTTGCCAACACAAATAGAGTTGCTATAAATCTTTTTATACACATTGGTCCTTTTCTTTTTTGTTTTGTTGTGTTGTTGTTGTTGTTTTTTGTTTTTGCTTTTTGGAGGGGGGAAGGCTGGGCAATTGGGGTTAAGTGACTTGCCCAAGGTCACATGGCTAGTAAGTGTTAAGTGTCTGAGGCCAGGTTTGAACTCAGGTCCCCCTGACTCCAGGGCTGGTGCTCTATTCACTGAGCCACTTAGCTGCCCCAACTCTCTATCTTTTTTTTTTTTTTAATGTCTTTGGGATACTTTGGGATACCCAGAAGTGCTATTGCTGGGTCAAAAGGTATACACAGTTTTATAGCCCTTTGGGCATAGTTCCAAACTGCTCTTCAGAATGGTTGTGTGTGGGTCAGAAACCCCACTTACCCAATTAAAGGAAATGTAGAGGAGCGCTTGTGGTGAGCAAGAATATTTATTTCTAAATCCCTGAGAAGCGGGGAGGGGAAGTCCTTCCCCATGCATGTCCGAAGAAAGAGAGAGAGAGAGCCCCTCCAGGTGCCCTCTTTTTAATAACCCTGAGTGTCATAAAAAGTACATTCTTCTGTCATCCCGAACTTTTATTGGGTGAGAGCGGGGGTACAAACTCAGCACAGGGAAAGACCAGGGCGTCCCTGACTTCTCATTGGAGGAGGGGCGGGGTCTGTTTTGGCGCGAATTTAAACAAAGAGATTCAGCTCCCTCTGTCCCGCTATCCTTTGCTTCTGCTTGAGCAAAAGGTGGGGCGCACAATCTTATGTAGGGAGGCAACTCCCGTCCTCATTGATTTGTCTCCACCCCATTCCCAAACAAAAGTTCCTGTCTGCTTCCTCCAGCCTATTCTCAAACAAAAGTTCGGGTCTGCATTCCGATAAGTAAATGAGGCCAGTCTGCCTCTAGCTCACTCTAAACAAAAATTCTGGTGTGCATTCCGATACAACTTCTGGAGAGTCTTCACTTAAGATCTCTCCCCATTCAGTTGGATCAGTTCACAACTCCACCAATACTCGTGGTTGGGATATTTCTTCTAACATCCTGGTTAAATCTGTCTCCCTACAACTTCTGGAACAGCTAGGTGGCACCCTAGTGCACAGAGCACTGGACCTGGACTCCAGTAGACTCATCTTCCTGAGTTCCAATCTGGCCTCAGACACTTACCAGCTGTGTGACCCTGGGCAAGTCATTTGCCTCAGTTTCTTCCTCTGTAAAATGGAGAAGGAATGGCAGACCATTCCATATCTCTGTAAAGAAAACCCCAAATGGGGTCATTAAAAGTCAGAAACGACTGAACAACAACAACAGTTCTGGGCATGTTTTTTTTTTCTTGGTATTAGCCTATACCTAAACCCCAAGAGTTATCACAAGGCTTAATTGGCATCTCATAAGTAGAGGGCATCTGGGGTTGTGAGAAGAGATGGTTATGGGTCCCAGGAAACCGTAGATCAAAAGAAAACCTGCATATTCTTCCAGAGGCTGAGGTCATTGGGGGGAAGGGAAGGGAAGAGTAGGAGAGGGGAGGGGAGGGGAGGGGAGGGGAGGGGAGGGGTCTTTGACTGCCAGGCACTGCAATCATCCCTGCTCTGGAAAATGGGGGAGAGTTTGGGGAAGGAAGCAAGGGCTGACTTAGGGACAGCTCATTCAACACTTGGTACACTCGAGAGGACAATTGGGAAAAGGATACACACTTCTCGGCGTGCAGACAGGCAACTTGCAGAGAGGCGGAGTCTGGTTAGACTAACTTAGAGCTGTCCCGAAGTGGAACGGCTGCTCCAGGAGAGAGTGAGTTCCCCGTCATTGAAGGATTGCAAGCAGAGAGGCTGCATGACCACATGTAGAGGGGATTCCTGCTTACGCTTGGGTCTTTGTGGTCCCTTCCCAGCTCTGGGATGCTGATTCTGTGATCTTCATCTCAGCTGGATTCTGGTGTGCGTGCGGGTGGGGGGACCTGGAAAGATGCATCTAGAACCTTTGGAACCTCTGAACTAGTTGGGCACAGTTGGAAGCCAAGCTTCCTTTTGTGTCTTTCCTTTATTTTTAGAGGTTCCATGATGGTCAGTCTCTCTGGGGACCCCCCAGCTTCTATCTCCAACTGCCTTTCAGACTTTGGGAATTGGATGTCCAGTAGACATCTTAAATTCAACACGTCTAAAAGAGAACTCATTATTTCCCCCCTCCCCCCACCTTCCCGATTACTGTAGAGGGTGCCACCCTCTCGAATCCCTAGGCTTCCAACCTAGGAGTCATCCCATATCCCTCACTATCACCCCCCCCTCCCCATATCCAACTTGTTGCCAAGGTCTGCAACTTTGCCTTGGCATCTGCTTGACACAAACTCTCATCACCTTTTACCTGGACCATTGCGATAGCTTGCATGTGCTCTGCCTGCCTTGAGTCTCTCCCCACTCCAATCCATCCTCCGTGCAGACACTAAAGTGATTTTTCCAAAATGCAGGTTGAGTCTTGTCACGCCTTCTCTCCCCCAACTCAGTAAGCTCCAGTGGTTTCCTGTAGCCTCCAAGAGCAAATACAAACTGCCCCCTTTTTGTTTTGCGTTCAAAGTCCTTTGTAACCTGGCTCCTTCCCCCATTTCCTGTCTTCTTACACTTGACTCCCCAGCACAGAATCTTCAGTCCAGTGACACTGGCCTGCTGGCTGCTCCATAAACAAGACCCTCTATTTCTCAGTTCTCAGCATTGTCTCTGGCATCCCTGATGCTTGGAAAGCTCTGTCTCCTCTGCTCTAACCACTGACCTCCCTGCTTCCTACAGGAAGCCTTTCCCAACCCCTTTTAATGCCAGTGCCTTCCCTTGGTCCATTATTTCCTATTTTTTCCTGTATATAATTTGTTTGTATCTTTGTTTGCATGTGGTCTCCCCATTAGATTATATGCTCCTTGAGGGCAGGGACTGATTTTTGCTTCTTTTGGTAGCTCCAGGATTTAGCACAAAGTCTGGCACACAGTAGGTGCTTAGTAAATGTTTACTGATTGATGAATTGGACAGCATTTTGGACTTCACACCAGGAAGACCTGCCTGGGTTCAAATCTTGTCTCCTCTGTTTACTAGCTCTGTGACCTTGGGTGAGTCATCCAATTTTCCTGAGTCTCATTTTCCTCATCTGAAAAATGGACATAAAGTAGTACCTGCCTCAAAGGATTTTAGCCAGAATGAAGTGAGAACTTTGCCAACCTTAGAGCATCCTGTGAAGAGGCACTGTCATTAATCCCTGTATCTTACAGGATCCAAGAAGAAGAAGATCCAAGCAGATGCATTTGCGTCTTCCTTGTCATGTCACACTCAACATTCAAACTGACATTCCCAATTCTTCATGGGGCTGAAAGCTGGCCATTCTCTCTCATTCTGTCCAACAGAGCTGGGGGGCTTCCTGATGACAAGGCTTTCCAGGTCAGGTGGATGAGGCATCTGTTGGTTCAGGATCCAGCTATGAGCTGGATAGGCTTAGAGCTGGAAGAGACCTACCTTCAAGGCTTCTGGTTCAACCCCCCTGACTTAACATAGGAGGAAGTTTCAGTCCAGAGAGATTGACTTGCCCATGGTCACCCAGGGAGCAAGTGGCAAAGAAGGGATTTGAACTCAGGTCTCTTGACTCCAATTCAGCAAACTTGCCATTGTACTAAGCTGCCTCTTAGGAATATCCTAAATCTCTAAGGCGTGGTTTCAGTAATTCTCCCATGGTGTGCAATACTCTTAAGACCCTGTCCCAGTAATAGGAGGAATCAGGGAATCTGAGCAATTGGTTATGGAATGTCAAATTTGGAAGCATGCTTAGAGACCATCCAGTTATAGCCCCTTCGATTTACACAGAGGTCCAGGGTCCCCCTACTCTCTAGGCTCATATGGATTGGGTTCAATCTTCAGGGCTGACCCAAAGGATCAGGCTTTGATTTGGCCCATATGTCCCCACTTTTAATTTATTCTGGGAAACCTCAGAATATGTTCATATTTGTTGTTCAATCGGGCCTGACCCCCTGTGACCTCATTTGGGGTTTTCTTGGCAGAGATATTGGAGTGGTTTACCATTGCCTTCTCCAGCTCATTTTACAGATGAGGAAACTGAGGCAAATAGAGTGAAGTGACTTGCCCAGGGTCACACAGTTAGTAAATACCTGAGGCAGGATTTGAACTCAGATCTTCCTGACTCCAAGCCTGGCACTCTATCTACTGTGCCACCTCACTGTCTATGTGTTCATCTTCATATTTAGGTTTCTACAAATGCAGGCAAATGAGTCCCCATACAAGAATTAATGGTAGCAGATGCATATCAGATAGAGGACAGCTTTCATTTTATCCCATAGAAAATACAAAAAGGCATAAGGGACTCATAGGAGCACATAAACAGGTATAGAAAGATACCTAAAGCTCATAAGCTTTTCTAGGAAGGAAACTGAACTTTGGGCCACACCGACATTCTGGTGAATCCCTACCTGTCCCACAGGGTCCTTTTGCGTTCTGCTAAGACCTACAATGGTTTAGACCCTGTGTTTTAGATTGCCCCTTTTGGCACAAGCAAGGCAAATACACTTTGGGGTTGTTAGTTGGCAGCTCCCTTCCCCTCAGACCAAAGTATGGACCTTCTCTTTCCCCTCTCCATTGCCTGGGCAGCTCCTGCCATATGCTTCTGCAAGGGCTTGAGATACCCCATCCATGCTCAGATGCTGCTCTCAGTTCTTAGGTCAGAAGAGTCCATTCTCATGTCTCTTGTCCCTCTTCTGTACTCAGAAAGGGAAATAGAAGGGTGGCAGTTGTGTCTAGGAGGAAGAGACTCAGGAATTTCCCCCTCAAGCCCCCTGAACTAGAATGTGCATTTACCCATGTGCTTCTGATGAAAGACAGATATTGTCTTGGCAATGGGATGGAGAAGGAGAGGAAGAAATTTCTTCCCTTCCTTCTTTCCTTCTCCCCCCAAAAAGGCACAAGGGAAAAGGTGAAAAGAGACAGAAAGAAGTCCCTTGAATCTCTTTCATAGGCAATTGCAGAGGGGTGGCTCCTCCAACAAGAGTCTGTCTCCTAAAGATCTCCAGCCTTGTTGGGCTGTGCTGCCCAGTGGAAAGTGCATTGGCTCGGGTGACATAGGACATGGGTTCAAATCTTGACTCTGTCACTTATCACTTGTGTGACCTTGGGGAGGTCACCTAATATTTCTGGTAACTCAGTTCTAAAAAGAAGAGGGTTTGACTTGTTGGCTACTAAAGTCCCTTACAATTCTAAGATTTATGATCCTGTTATAGAATTTATTAAATCTTAGGACTAAAACTCTATTCTTTGGAATGGGCACCTCCAAACTCGACGATTCCTTTTGGGACAGCTCTCCTTCAGGAAGACCTAATCAAGGTTGTTTTTGTTTTCTTGGGAGAGAGCAGTCCGTACTCTGTATGGGAAGGGCTAAGCTCCAGAGTGTCTGAGGATACTCACCTGATCAACCTCTCACCCCCTTAGCCAGGGGAATCTGAGGCTCAGAGGGGTCAGGGGACTTTTACAAGGTTCCACAGAAAGTTAGTAGCATGGCATGGACTTGATGGGAGAAGGCAGAGCTAGATGGAAGTTCACTGGAAAAAGGTCAGCTTTTCAGTCAAATCGAGTCAACAAACATTAAGGATCTACTCTGTGCCATGGAGCTGGGCTAAGTGCTGAGACAGCAAGAACGGCAAAAAACCAGTCCTGAGTCCCTGTCCTCAAGGAGCTCACAGCCTAATGAGGAAAACGATATTCAAAAAACTATGTACAAATTTTGTATACAAATATACATGCATGCATACATACATACATACATGCATGTGTGGATACATACATACCCACAGCTAGGGGGCATGCCAGGCCTGGACTTAGGAAGACCTGAGTTCAAATCTAGCCTTAGATACTTCCTAGCTGTGTGACCCTGGGCAAGTCACATAACCCTGTTTACCTCAGTTTCCCCATCTGTAAAATAACATGATGAAAGAAATGGCAAGTCACTTTAGTATCTTTGTCAAGAAAACCTCAAATGGGGTCATGAAGAATTGGGTAGGACTGAAACAAATGAATAGCAATCTATCTAGCTGTGTAAAAATTTATGCTGAGTTGGTGATTGTGGTGTCTGGTCTTCTGGGTACATGTTGATGAGTTGGGAGGGGTGTCCTTGGTAGTGTCTCTTACCTGTGTCTTAATCCCATCCCTTATTTCTAATCTCATTTCCCTATGATGCTGGACAATGAGGGAGGAGTTGAGACACGATGGCCCGGCTCCTTTTGCAAATGTGGAGCTATCAGAATTGTCTTGCTCTTTTTGTGAAAAAGTTGTTTTTAAAAGCAGTCCCCATGGGCGTCCCATTGTGGGTTTCAGTCTTCATGTTTTTAATAAACTCCTTTTAATTTTCTCTTGTTGAATTTTGTCTTTTTTATCAGGGCAAAGGCTGAATGTAGAATTTTCCTTTTAACATACAGAAAGAACAAATTAGGGATCATGTGAAAGGAAAGGCCTGAGATTTAGGAGGGATTGGGAAAGGTTTATGTAGAAGCTGACACTTGAAGGAAGCCAGGGAAATTAGGAGATGGAGATGAGGAGGTAGGGCACTCCAGGCAGCAGGCACAGCCAGGAAACATACCTGGAGTCAAGAGATGGAGTGTGTTGTGTAAGGAACAGCCAAGAAGCCAGTGTCACTGGATCACCAAGTACATGGAAGGGGCTGTAAAGGGTAAGAAATGCTGGAGTGGAAGAGAGGAGGGAGGGTAGGCTGGGGCAGCCTACCTTTAGTAGCTCTTTAAAAACCATACAGAGAGTTTTATATTTGATCCTGGAGGTGATAGGGAACCACGAGTTTTCTTGAGTAGGGTGGGATGTGATCTGGTTAAACTTGCATTTTAGAAGGACTGTTTTGACAATCACGTGGAGGATAGACTGGAGTAGGGAGACATTTGAAGTGGATGTCTAATTCAACATGAATCTACAGTGTGACAGCATGGATGGGAGAACCAGCCCCATCTTGGCTGGTTTAAGAGAGATGTGGTTTCCAAGGCAAGGGAGGTGATCTCCCCAGAGTCCTTTGCCATCATTTCAATTCTGCCTCCGTAGTTTAAGGACTCACTTAGCCAACTGGAGAGTCCCCAGAGGAGGGCAGCCAGGATGGGGAAGGGTCTGGAATCCTTCTCAGGTGAGGACCAACTGAAGGAAGTGGGCAGACTTAGCCTGGAGAAGACTCAGAGGACACACTCACCTACCTCCCTGTGTGGTTGTGTGTCCAAATGATCTAATCTGTGTGTAGCCCCTTTAGAGGCTGTTTGATATTTTCACCCTTTTCAAGTATTTCAGGGGCTGTCTTGTGGAGGAGAGATCAGACACATTCTCCTTGGCCCCTGAGGGAAGAGTGGTGGGTGGGTGGGTTGTTGTGGATCAACCAATCCATTTTTAAGGGAGGAGGGTAAAGGGGGTGAGGGAGGTGGAGTCAATGCCAGATGTCAGTCCAAGGAGATAGAGAAGGGTTAGCAGAGGAAGTAATCTTTAATGTATTTGATGGAAAAGGGGCTCTTCTCTTCTCTTTGGCCCTTGAGGGCAGAACCAGAACCAGAACCAGAACCAGGTGGGAGAAGTTGCACAGAGGCCAACTGAGGATGGGGGTCAGGAAGAAATTCCTGATTATGAGTGTGTTCCAAAAGGTAGTGGGCTGCCTGGGGCAGGGACTGCTCCTCTTGACTCTTCAGCTGGACCTTGGGCCAGTCCTTTTGGGGTAGTCATACCAATCGATGATATTAAAAGTGAACGTTAACACAAACTCAGTAGTATGGAGGATCCCATCTCTTGAGTCTCCCAGGACCCTGGGTGGACAGCCCTGCAGATTCACTGAATGTGAGGGATGTAATGGACTTCAGCCCTCATCCCATCCAGCCCTTTCACACAAGGAGTCCTTGCCACCACATGGCCCCCTCAGTGGTCACCCAGCTTCTGCTTGTAGTGCTCCCAGGAGGGGGAGCCCCTTTCGCTTGTAGATTCCTCTTACTGGGAGGAAATTTTTCCTGAGATCCAATATAGACCAATCCATTGGTGACTTTCCCCGTGACTTCTGCTCCTGTCCCCTGGGGCTAATCTCTCCTCTCTACTGACACCTGGAACCCTTTGGATACTTTGAAGAATATGATCAACTCCCCCAGTCTTCTCTTTCTTGGGACTGATTTTCATGCCTATGGAGCTTGTGGTCCACTAAAACCCTTTGGATCTTTTTCAGAACAGTTGCTCTCTTTCCAGATAACCACCATATTATACCTGTAAGTATGATGCTTTTTGTACCCAAGTGTAAGCCCTTGCATTGATCTCTATTGAATTTCATCTTCGATTCAGTCCAAAGCTCTGGCCTAGCAAGATCGTTTGGATCCTCTTGTGTGTGTGCATTGTCTGGCCCTCCCAGCTTGGTGTCATCTGTACACTTGATTAACAGGTCATTTATGCAAGTAATTGATAAAATGTGAGACTGGAGCACACGTGGGGTGAGGAATAGATCCCTGGACACCTCCTGCTAAGCTGGCCATCCAATGAATTCTGAAACCGTCTGATTGGATTCTTGCCTGATCCACGAGGCAGTTGGGTGGTGCAGTGAAGAGAATACCATGTCTACAGTTAAAAAGCCCGGACTTCAAATTCGACCTCAGATACTCACTAGCTATATGACCCTGGACAAGTCACTTAACCCAGTTTGCCTCTGTTTCCTCATCTGTAAAATGAGCTGGAGAAGGAAATGGCAAACCCCTCTAGGATCTCGGACAAGAAAACCCCAAACGGGGTCACAGAGAGCCAGACACAACCAAACCTCAACAACAGCTAATACAGGTCTGTCTCCATTTTCTCTGCAAGAACAGAACAAGGTTCTTTATCAAAAACTCTGCCAGGAATGAGGCCTGTTTTCCCTGCAACATCCCCCTTCCTGACTTACTTTAATAATTCTGTTCAAGAGTCAGTGGAGATTTGTTCAGAAAGAACTGTGGTTTTTTTTTTTTTTTTTTCTTTTTGGAGACAGGGATGTTGGGGTTAAGTGACTTGCCCAAGGTTACCTGGCTACTAAGTGTTAAGTGTTTGAGGCTGCATTTGAACTCTGGTCCTCTGGTCTCCAGGGCTGGTGGTCCATTTACTGCATCACCTCAAGGAGCTGTTCTTGTTGGAGTTGTACTGGCTTCTTGTGATCACCGCTCTCCTTTCAGACTCTCACCCACTGTCTCCTTAACAATCTAGGCTTAAATTCTCCCAAGAATGGAAGTCAAGATCCCTGGCCTCCCATCTTCAGCCTCTGATCTCTTCCCATTTTTGAAAATCAGGACATTTTGCATAGTGCCCACCCATAGGAAACACTTAATAAAGACATTGAAAATGTTAAAAAAAAATTGTTTTTAGATGCAACTGGGAAATAAGACATACAGGCAATGGGGTATAGAAATCCTTCTTGCCCTACAAGAAAGTAAGGGGGAATGGGGGGATATAAGGGAGGGCAGACTGCGGGAAGGGGTCTTCAGCATGCTTGCCATCTTGGGGTGGGGGGGAGAGATGGGGAGAAAATCTGGAACCCCAAATCTTGGGGAAACGAATGTTGAAAACTAAAAATGAATAAATGAGTAGATTACAAACACTAACAAAATAAAGACTTGTTGACTCACCTGTGTTATTATCCCATTTTTCAGAGGGGGAATTGAGAGGGCCTCAGGGGTTCAGTGACTTGTCCATGGACAGATGGCTAGTAAATATTAGAACTGACATTTGAACCCAGGGCACGCTCAGCAGGCTGTACTAGATGGCCTCTGGGGACCTGTATGGAAATTTATGTAGCAAGCCGCATTGTTTCTGTCTGGCTAGTAGCATTTAATCAGTCTGTTAGGAGTGGCCATCAGCAAATCTGGGCATGAAATCTGAAACCATCCCCTCCCTGTCTGTGCTCAGGTGGTCCCCATGGTTGTGGTGGCTCCAAAGAATCATGAGATGCACAAGTTTAGACATCTCCCTCCCAAATGGTCAGACAGGCTACCTGTGCCCCATCTGTGGCCTTCAGAGCTCAGACTGGTCTGATTGGTCACAGCTGGACACACTGGCCCTCAACCCCAACACAGTGATGTCATTTCGGTCCTTAACTAGCCAGAAGGAAGAACAAGTAACGATGGGCCAGAGGAGCTGAGATGCCATCAGAGAAGTGGCCCCATCCGAAGCTTTCCTATTATGAGAGGTTGTCCTCAAATGCCTTCCCGGGTGTGAATCCTGCCTTGGTCCCAGGGATTGTCCCAGCACTTTGGTCTCAGTGTTTCTGATAAACTCCTTTTCATGTCCTTTTCCCGAGTTTTGCCTCTTTGATCAGGGTGAAGGTCTGCAAAGAAACATTTCTCCTCACCACCTGCTCCGACCCCAGATTCCGGAGTCTACCTCCAGATGCCTTGCCTAGGTTTTCTTTCCTAGGAAGCAGGATCTTGCAGTGGATAGAGCGCTAGGCCTGAAGTCAGGAAGACCCCAGTTCGAATCTGGGTTAGTCACTCAACCTCTGTTTGCCTTGGTTTTCTAATCTGTAAAACTAGATAGAGAAGGAAATGGCAAATGGCTTCACGATCTCTGCCAAGAAAATCCCAAATGGGGTGTTTGAAAAATTTGCATTCTCCCTGTCCCTCCTTCCCCTCCTTCTCTACTGGCTCCTCCTTTACTGAGTTCTGCTGTGGCGGCCCTCCGATCCCCAGCACAGGGACACAACTTCCAAGGCTTAATTAAAATCAATCTTCAATTACTCAAATACCATCGATTTGGATCTCGGCTGATGGGGGAAAATATTATGACCATTATGGAGAAACGTCGATATCAGGACGTGGAACATTTTCCTTGTCTCAGAGACGATTGAAGCTCTGCTGGCCCCCACCTTTGGGGTGTGGGTGCGAGAACACTGGCTGTCTTGAAACAAAGTAGGCTTGATTTTTTTAAAAGGGGGTGGCAGTTTAGTTCTTGCATTCAGATAAATGTGCGACACCCCAGACAGCAGCCTCTCCTCTCCACTTGTGCTGGCCACTGCCCTGTTTATCTTAGAGACAGCAGTGGTGCGATGGGAAAAGTTCTGACTCAGAGTCCTATGATCTAGGTTCAAATCCTGCCCCTACCATGTCTTAGGTGTGTGACCTTGGGGTCTAGTAATCTTTGCAGCTATTGTGAGGCAAAAATCAAACGGAAGACGGCTATGGAAATGGGAGTGATGGTCCTCCCCTCTCCTGGAGCTTCCAAATTATTTCCCTTGCCCCTCTCTGCAGTCCATCCTCCATGCTGGTGTGTCACCTGGGCCCAGATAATACTGCCAGAAGGAGCCCATGATATATAACCAACAATTAGGAAGCCAAGGTCAGGGAACAGCTGCCGAACTAATCTTCCTAAGATACAGGCTGTAAGGTGCTGCTCCATCAAGATCGATGGCTCCCTAGTGCCTAGAGAATAAAATCCAAACGCCTCTGTCCTCAGTCTGTTCTAACCTCTCTTTGTAACTTCCCACAAGGTGTGGTTTCCATTTTGTGTCTGGCTTCTCTCTGTTCTTCGTCCTGTATCCAGGCTCCTTCCACATGGCTCCCTCTTAGCCTCCTGCAACCTCCTTCCCTCCCTTCTTCTGACACTCTGTGCTCATTTGTCTAATGGTGCCGTGAAGCCTTCCTTGATTCTCCCTCCAGCTGAAAGGGGTTTCTCTCTCCTTGTTTCCAGGATCTAGCATACTCAGTGGCACAGCTGGTGACTCATTGGATAAAGCACTGGGCCTGGAGTCAGGAAGATCTGAGTTCAAATCCAGCCTCGGACACTTATTAGCTGTTGTGTGACCCTGGGCAAGTCACTTAACCCTGTTTGCTTCAGTTTCCTCATCTGTAAAATGAGTTGGAGAAGGAAATGGCAAACCCCCTCCAGGATCTTATCTAAGAAAACCCCAGATGGGGTCGAGAAGAATCAGACACCACTGAAAAGACTGAACAACAATAGAGTCCATAAGCCCCAGTGGCTCTTTATTACCTCAAGGGTCAGATAGAAACTCTTTGGTTTGGCACACTCTGGGCCCTACCTGTGTCTCCAGGGCTTATTTGCACATATTACTACCCTCTATACCCTCTATGGTCCAGCCATGCAGGCCTCCTTACCGATTCTTAACAATGATACTCAATTTCCCATTTCCATGCCTTTGCTTCGCCCATCCCTCATGCCTGGAGTGCCCTTCCTCTTCACCTCGGCCTCTTAGCATTCCTGGCTTCTTTCTGACTCTCCTCAAATCCTGTCTTCTGCAGGAGGTCCTCCCTGATCACCCCCAACCACCTGGGCTTCCCCTCCTAAGGTTGCCTTCTTCCCACTCTGTATCCCATATGTTCTTAGTTATTTACGTTTCGTCTCCTCTGCGAGACCGTGAACTCCTTGAAGGCAGAGCCTATCTTTGCTTTCCTTGTAACCCTTCTCTTGTCTCAGTGCCTGGCACATAGTAGGTCTTCATAAATGCTTGTTGATTGATTTAAAAGATTTAATCTTTTTTTTTTCACATTTCAGTCATTTCTAGATCAGTCCTCTAACCACTGTCCCCACCTCCTTTCCACCAGTCCAGGGAGCTTTCCTTGAAATGTG
>CM053587.1:351025887-351108870 GCA_028646515.1 Pseudochirops corinnae
TCCCCTCCCTTCCCCTCTCCTCCCCTTCCTTTTTTTCCTTTTCCCTCCCTTCTCTTCCCTTCCCTTCCCCTCCCCTCCCTCTCTACTATATCCCTGAGAAACCACATCCCATTAAGGAACTAGTGTTCATGTGTACATTTTTCTCATCTATTCCATATTTCCTCCATCTTTCCTCATACCTATTCTACTTCAATATCCATAAACAAATCAGTTCTGCTCTTGCTACTAGAAATGGTGTCTTAGTCTGGCCCCCACTATGCCTCTCCTCACCATTCCTGTTTAATGGGGGCTGGCCAATGCGATCCCAGACCTTGGAGCAAGCACAGCATGTTTGCTGTACTGCCAATCCACGAGGGAGCTTGGGAAGCCTGCTTCTGGGGAGATGGGATGGTGTGTAATGGAGGGCACCCTCTTCCTGCCCACCTCAGAGCATGGCCAGGAACTGTCTTTGCTTTCTTTGTATTCCCAGTACTTAGCACAGGGTTCTGTGTCCTGTTGGCTTACTTCGTGGTGATGAAAATCATTCTGACTGGTCACTCACTTAGGCCAAAAGCACAAACAGTCACGTTTTATCTCTCTTTGCTTATGGCTTTTGAGTGAGGATAAAGAACTGTGGTCCTCCAGGTGATGCTTGGGCTTTGAGCCCTCTCTCCAACCTGGTTGCCGCATGACTGTGAATACACGGTGATGCCCTTTATCTTTTGCATGCTGTGATGTTGATACTTCCCTGATCTTAGGTGAAGGACTATCAGGGCTGTATGGACCCAGTTATGACATCGTGAGCTTTAAAAGGTCAGATGTTTGGAATTGGAGTCCATAGCAAAGTAGCTGCAGTGGCCAAGCCCAGAGAGGGGGCAGCTCACAGGAGTAACCTGTTTGGCAAGCTAGATCCCAGTCCTCCAATCAGGGAAGAGGCTTGTCCATTGACCGAGGCACTCTCAGAAGTGAACTTGGCAGGAACAATGCCTGGGAGTCACAACTTTTAATCTACTCTCCCTAGGGACAAGAGTGATAGAGACCAACATGCTCAGAGTTTCAGATGTTCTCGTACTTTGGGTCTCACTATATCTTCTCTGTAAATATTCCTTTGCAAAAACTAATCAATATTAATTGATTAATTGACATTGAGGAGATATCAACCAGCTGATTGATATTGGGAAGTTACTATGGGGCAATTGCTATTAGGGAGATGGTAACTAGAAACTGATATGGGGGAATACACTGGATGGTGAGTACTGTTGTACTGGAGAAAGATTCCCCCCCCCCCCCTCCAGGATCCCGAAGGACCTTCCAGAACTCCAAGTCTGTCTGTCTGTCTCCGATAGTTATTCTTCCTTTCTTCCCTGTTTTTTGTTTCTCAGCTCTTACCACAACACTTGGCCCTGTAAGTGCTCATTAAATGCTTTTTTTCATTCATTCAATGCTCAGTTGAATTGGACCTCAGTGTCTTCACCTGTAAAATGGAGATAATTTCTGGATGATCTATTTTACAGGGTGCTATAGGAGAATAGGCAGCTAGGAGGCGCAGTGAATAAATAAGAGTGCTGGGCCCAGAGTTGGGAAAATCCAGCCTCACACACTTCCTAGCTGTGTAGCCCTGGGCAAATCCTTACCTCCCCCGTGCCTCAGTTTCCACACCTGTAAAAGAAGGGATTTGATTCCGTGGGCTTTCAGGCTGCTTTCTGCTCTCCAGCCCTGATCTGTATGCTGCTCTGATCTCCCAACTCCCCATCCAGCATTTTTCTAACACAGATTCCCTGGGGTCGCTCACTCACTGGCCCCTGTCTAATGTCTGTGACTGTCTGTTGGCCCATAACGATAGGGGTTGGGCACCTCTCGCAGCTGAGACAGACAGAGGATCAAAGGCCTTCTGAGTCTTGTAAGAATGAAAGCCATCGATCCAGGTGGAAGTGGGATCTGGGCCAAGCTTCCTCCAGTCAAGCCCAGTCAGTGTTGTGGGTGTAACTATGTATTAAGTGCTTACTGTGTGCTGGGCATCCTGCTGAGACCTGGGGACACAAATTCCAACAGAAAGAGGGATAGCTCCTGTCCTCAAGGAGCCCTCCACTATATGGGGGAAGACACCACATAAAAGGTAGGAATGGGGAAGAGGAGACACGAAGGAATGAAGACGTGCTGGGCTCCAAAGTCCTCCTCAAGATGAAGGTTCTGGGAGGGCGAGTCAATTAGAGGGAGAAGCTACAGGGGTATATGCAGCCCATGCGGGGAGTGAGCTTCCAGGATGAGGAGGTTTGTGGGGCACAGTAGAGCCAGAGAGTCAGAAACACAGACTGGAAACAAATGCTCCCTGAACACACCTTCACTCCCCTTCCTGCTCTGGGGTCCAGCCCAGGAAGAACATGCTGCCTAATCTGCCTTGGTGGGAGCCCAGGACACCCATCTGTGCCCCCAGGGTGTGAGGAGAAGGGAGGTGATCAATGTCATCAGCAGGTGGAGAGGATGCAGAGGCCAGGGACAGGCCAGGCTAACCTTGCCCAGGCCACCAGAGACCCCTCTTGGGGCTGGCGGTCAGCTGAGGGTTGGGTCAAAGGAGACGTGGCAGTCAGATGTGGGTTAAATTATTCAGTCAATGAAAGTTTATTAAAATGTCAGGAACCGAGGATGCAAAAGTAAAAAGTGAACCATTCCCTGCCCTCAGGGACCTCACAGTCTAAAGCCTGGGGTCGGAGATAAGCTTGGAGTTGAATCAGGATAGTTTCAAGATAGGCTTGGATTTGGGATCAATGTATGGGTGACAGATGTGCTTCAGTTCAGAGTCAGAGATGAGCCTGGGGGTCAGAGGTAGGTTTGGATTTGGGGTCAAGGGTCTAGATCAGAGACAGGCTCAATGCCAAATAGTTATAGAGATGAACTGGGAGGGTCTGGTTAATGGGCAGAAGGGGCCTTGGGGTCAAGATCAGGCTTGAAGGGAAGATCCCTCACCCTCTAGCAACTATAAATGCAACCCCCACTCTTGAGGTAGCCTTAGCCTTAGGAAGAACTGTAGGTCTGGAGGTAGGGGCAGATGGGCTCACCAGAGGGTATGTGGTCAGCTTCAATGACTCCCCATAGGGGAAGTCTCAACCACACTTGGCAGTGTATGTTTGGAGGTCAGTATGTATCCTGGGCAGGAAGGGGAACTCATCAAGGCAGGAAGGAGAGTTGTTTTGACTGTCTACAAGCTCTCATGAGTCCTTAATGAGTTATTTTCATTTTTCTCTGGGATGAAACAAAGACTGCTTTCCAAAAACCAAAATAAAACAAAACAAAAATAAAATCAGAAAAACACCCCAAACCACCAAACACACACACACACACACACACACACACACACACACACACACACACACACCCAAAAAACCAAGCCTAGATGAGCTCTCAAAGTTGTAACCTATGACCTAGAATCTAAGCTTGAGGTTTACACTGGGTGGGTTCAATTTGGGGGTCTTCTCAAGGCACGCTTTCACTCTCCAGTGAATCCCATCTTCCTCCAGGAGCCTGTATAGTCTTTCAGGCAATAGTGCTGTCTTGTGGTTCAAACTTCCTCAAGAAGAAAGCAGATTACTCCCTTCCCTTCCCTCCCTTGTCACCACCAAGAGAAGACATCTAGGATTGCTAGAGTGTCAACCTCTTACCCTTTGGTTCACTTGATGTCCTCCAGACCAGTAATGCTATTGTAAGATCAAGGCAGCTAGGTGGTGCTATGGTGGATGGAACCTTGGTCCTGGAGTCAGGAAGATCCTTCTTCCTGAGTTCAAATTCAGCCTCAGTGACTTCCTAGCTGTGTGACCCTGGGTGAGCCACCTCACCCTGTTTTCCTCAGTTTCCTCATCTGTCAAATGATCTGGAAAAGGAAATGGCAAACCACTCCATTATCTCTGCCAAGAAAACCCCACATAGGGTCATGAAAAGTCAGATATGACTGAACAACAAGATCAAGGCTCCCATAAAGGGGATTTTGCACTTGAGACAGACAGTAAAACTGCCTTCCCATCATATCTATACAGCCTGCATGTATAGTCCTAACTCATGGTCCTAACACAGGGTAGGGTCCAGGTATCACCTTCCACTTCCTAGCTTTGTCTCCAGCCCTTCCTCTAGCTCTCATGTCTTGTGACTTCTTCTCCTGTCCCAGGATGCTTGACTAAGGTGTTCTCCCTGCTCCATTGTCAGGATCTCTGGGGCTAAGCAGTCCCCTGGGTGGGTGGGTAGAGTCTGTTCAGATAAAGAGGCTTCCCTTCCCCTAGGACCAAAGTCATTTTCTAGTCTCTGGTCTCTGTTTATACCCAGCTCTGGTTCTGGCCTCCATAGACTGACTAAATAACCTTATGATTCTATTTGAATGGCAAAGACCAAGGTTGTGGCCACAGTCACTCCTGCTCATTGAGATGCCAATGGGTCAAAAGATAGAAAGGAGACTGTACTCCTTTATCTCCATCAAAGAGATGGGACAGAGGTGTCAGAGTGGGCAGAACACTGGAGTAGAGTCAGAGGATATGGGTCCCAATTCTGCCATGCCACATACTATCTGTGTGACCTTGACCAAGTCCTTACTCCTCTCTGAGTCCCAGTATCCTTACTATGGAATGAGGAGGCCAGGCTAGATTCGGTCAGTCAATAAGCTTTGATTGAATGCCTACTATGTGCTAATCACTGGAGTATAAAGAAAGGCAAAAGAAGACCTTGCCCTCAAGGAGGTCACAGTCTAATGGGGAGATAACAAACACGCAAGTGTGGACCAATAAGCTACGTACTGGGTAAAGTGGAGAGAGCCAGCAGAGAGTTGCCCTGAATGAAGGAGAGCAGGGATCCCTCGTTCCCTCCCCAACCTTAGTGATGTCCATGAAGCTTCCTCACAACATGAGAATAAACAGCTTCAGTGCCCAGGAGTGTCCCTCACGACGGGGAGTTCTCGAGCAGCAAGCTCAGACTTGGGCATCCTCAGAGGTGTGTGTGGGGGCCTCCTGAGCAAAGTCTGCAGCGCCAGTCAACATTTACTAAGCATCTACTGTGCACCCCAGGCTCCGTGCTCAGCACCTGTTGGGCACCTAGCAGCAGACATCCTTGTCAGAGATGGGCTAGACTGGCTGGCCCTGGGTTCCCATCCAGTTAGAGAATCTGGGCTTCTGTGACCTGGCCATGGACCCTGGCTCTGGTCCTTCCTTCCTTGTGGAGGTGACCTTGAGTGCATCATTTCCCTTTCCAAGCCTCCAGTAAATGAGCTGGTTGGACTGTATGACCTCCACTGGCCCTTCTAGAGGTACATCCAAGACAGAAATCACATCTGTTTTTTTTCTTTTAAAGTAATTTTCCTCCCTAAACTTTGCATTGACAAAAGCAAGCACCTGAATTTAATAAACAGAATTTAAGAAATGAAATTCTTTTTGGCCCAGAGTGGGGAACAAAGTTCAAGCAGACTGTTTCTAAGGGAAGCAAATTCTAGTGAGGCTGGGATGGGAGACAGAATTAAATAAAGGATAATATGGTTAATTCTGAATTTGCCCTAGGGTGGAATCTATTCATACCAAGTTGGTCTCTTGCCCCTGTCCCTGCCCTTTTGTAGATTTAGAGGTGGAAGTGACTGTAGATCCCCTTCCCCCAACTTTGCAGATAACCAGAGAGCTCACGGGACTTGCCCAGACATTTCAAACAAGTGTTCACAACTCCTGCTTAAAGACCTTGAGTGACAGAGAGCTCACCACCTTCCCAAGGAGCCCATTCCACCAAGGGCCAGATTTCCTGACTTTTTTTTTGCTTTTTTTTTTGGTGCTTTTTTGGAGGGCAGTTGGGGTTAATTGACTTGCCCAAGGTCACATGGCTGGGTTTTGTGTTAAATGTCTGAGGTTGGATTTGAACTCAGGTCCTCCTGACTCCAGGGCCAGTGCTCTATTCACTGCACCACCTAGCCGCCCCCAGATTTCCTGACTTTTGATGCTAAACCTGCCTCTGTAGCTTTCTGCTCCTAGAGGTTCCCTCTCGGGTGAGGCACAATAGGCTGAATTTTCATTTCAGACTCTTGAAGGCATCTATCAGATTCCCCAGGTTAATCATCCCCAGTTCTTTCAATGACCCTTATATTGTTATAACACTAAAGGGCATTTCTGTGGCCCTTTCGAGATTACAATGTCCTTTTGATCCTCACAATAATTCTGTGACACTGGCAATATAGGCATTAAAATACTTTTTCTAGAGATAGAAACTGAGGCTTAGGATAATTGAATAGCCCATGGTCATATAGAGGTGTTAGAGGTGAGATTTAAGCCCAGGTTTCTTACTCCAAATTCAATCCTTTCTTTCCCGTTAGCAGACAGTCTCTGCAGGACAGTATCCCAGACTGTTTCCTAGGCAGGCAGAAAAAGAGATAAGGGCTAAGCAGCATTTTGCCTCTTCCTCCTTTCCCCCGTAATACCATCATTCTAACTTCCTTCCCAGAATCCTAGATCTCTCCCCTTGACTGTGGAGAGACAATGTCCAGTAGGGATCAGGTCCAGTAAGAGTAAGAAAATGTTGTCAATGGCCTTCATCAGAAGCATGAGCTGACAGCCAGGTATGTGCGCTGACCATATGTGTTCCCTACATGTTTTCCTTTCATGAGTGGTCCCTATCCCTACCCAATCTTCCTGAAGATGGTTTGTATACTTGTGGGAGAGTGTGGGAGAGTTTGTATACTTGTGGGAGAAATGTGTTGTTGTTCCTTTTATTAAATACTTCCATTTTTTTTACACTAATTGTATCATCTGGTTGACTAGTTAAAATCAACACATCAATGGGGGCTCATTTGTTCAAATGAGTTCTAGGTTCAACTAGAACTACTGTTTTGAGTGCAAAGAGACCCATATAGTATCTTTAATCTGGGGCAGCTATTTTGGGGGCCACAAGCATGTGTGTGTGTGTGTGTGTGTGTGTGTGTGTATGTGCCCCAGCTGCTAAACACAGATAACAATAATAATGAAATTTATATAGCATTTTTAAGTTTGCAAAGCCCTTAGCAGGCATTATCTCATTTGTTCCCTAAGCCAAGCCTCTCAGGAAGGCTTACTTCCATTCTTTAATAGATCTGTGATCTCATAGCTAGAGATTCCCTAAGATGTTGCAGATCACATCACTTCATGTCCACCCTTCCTGAGTAACTAAATCTCAACATTCTGGAAGTCTTTGTTTAGGTTTCCTGATAGTAGCTACCCATGTGAGATTAGTATTCCATGTGAGGTTAAAATTCTGTGTGAGCTACCCATGTGAAGTCAATGTTTTGGGAGTGATTCCAGGATCTAGGATTTCATAGGCCTAGGGAACCCAGTGTTAGCTAACCGGAGCACGGAGAGGTTAAAAGCTTGTCCAGGGTCACTCAGGAAGTAGGTGTCAGCAGCTGGACTTGAACCCAGGATGTGCTGACTCTAAGGCTGGCTTTCTATATGCCAGGCTGCCTCTTTATTAACATTGCAACATTCATTTAAAATTTATTAAAACGATTTTTTCAATGAACAAATATTTACCTTATTTCCCCTCCCACTGGAAAATTCACTTATTCATTCACTAAACATTTATTAAGTGCTTCCTAAGTGTTAGGCACTGTGCTAAGTGCCTAGGATACAAAAAAAAAAAAAAAGACAAAAGACAGTTCCTTCCCCCCTCAAAGAGCTTGCAATCTAACAGGAGGGAGGAACTTAAATCCTTGTAACAAATATTCAAGGTTGAGCAAAACAAATTTCTGTGTTGACCATGTCCCAAACCATAGATGCCTCCACTTGTCCCCTGTGTCCAGGGGGTGGGTAACATGTAACTTTCAGTTTTGAGGATTTGATGATTCTTCTTTTTGTTACATTGTTGCAGCCTCTGTGTATACAGTTTTCTTGACACTGTATCTGTTCCCAGAGGTTTCCCCAGGCTTCTCTGCTCCCCTCCCTTTGGTCATTTCCCTGTGCCACAATCTGTTCTACCATTCCCTGGTCAGTGGGCATCTGCTCTGTTTTCAGTTTCCTGCTGCTCCTAAAAGCACTCTTATGGATATTTGGGGATCTATGGGGACTTTCTTTTTTCCAGTGACCTTCTTAGGGTATATGCTTATAATGCAATGTTCTCTTGGTGATAATGTTATTTTTAAGAACATTTTTATTTAAAATTTTCAGTTCCAAATTCCATCCCTCTCTTCCTTCTGCCCCTCCCTGAGACAGAAAGGAATCAAATATAGGTCATACACGTGCAATTATGTAAAACATTTCCATGTAATTTTGTACAAGAAGACTCAAATTAAAGAAAAAAAGAAAGAAAAAAATGAAAAATAGCATGCTTCAGTCTGTATTCAAACAATATCAATTCTTTCTCTGGAGGCAGATAGTATGCATCATCATTAGTCCTTTGGGATTGTCTCGGATCATTGTTTTGCTGAGAAGAGCTAAGCCATTCAAAGTTCTTCATTGAATAATATTGCTGTTACTGAGTACAATGTTCTCCTGGTTCCATTCACCTCACTATGTATCAGTTCATATAAGTCTTTACAGGTTTTTCTGGAATCATCCTGCTTGTCATTTCTTATAATGCAATAATATTCTATTACAATCATATACCATAACTTGTTTAGCAATTCCCCAATTGTTGGGCATTCCTTTAATGTCCAATTCTTTCTTAGCCATTACAAAAAGAACTACTATAAATATTTTTGTCCAAATATGTCCTTTCCCCCCTTTTTTGAATGTCTTTAGGATGTAGACCTAGTAATCATATTGATGGATCAAAGGGTATGTAGTTTTATGGCCCTTTGGGCCTGGTTCTAAATTGCTCTCCTGAATGGTTGGATCAGTTCATGAATCACCAATAATTATATTACGTTACATTAGTGTCCCAATTTTCCTATGTCTCCTCCAGCATCCAATATCTTCCTTTCCTGTCATATGAGTCAATCTGATAGATGTGAGGTGGTACCTCAGAGTTGTTTTAATTTGCATTTCTCTAATCAATAGTGATTTAGAGCATTTTTTCTGATTTAGAGCATTTATAAAGAGCTTTGATTTCTTTGTCTGAAAACTGCCTGTTCATATCCGTTGACCATTTATCATTTGGAGAATGACTTGTATTTTTATAAATTGACTCAATTCTCTACATATTTGAGAAATGAGGCCTTTATCAGAAATACTTATTGCAAAAATATTTCTCAGTTTTCTGCTTTCCTTGTAATTTTGGTTGCATTTGTTTTGTTTGTGCAAAACCTTTTAATTTTATATCCTCAAAATTTTCTATTTTACATTTTAAAATTCTCTCTATGTCTTCTTTGGTCCTAAATTCTTCCCTTATCCATAAATCTGACAAACTATTCCATGCTCCCTTAATTCCCTTATGGTATCACCCTTTATGTGTAAATCATATACCCATTTTCATCTTATCTTGGTACATGGTGTGAGGTGTTAGTCTATACCTAATTTCTGCCATATTGTTTTCCAGTTTTCTCAGCAGTTTTTGTTGAATAATGAGTTTTTGTTCCAAAAGCTTGGATCTTTGGGTTTATTACATACTGGGTTACTATGATCATTTGCTATAATATAATTTGTACCAAATCCGTTCCACTGATCCACCACTTTATTTCTTAGCCAGTGCCAGATTGTTTTGATAATTACTGCTTTATAATACAGTTTGAAATCTGGTACAGCTAGACCAACTTTTGCATTTTTAAAAATTGATTTCCTTGATATCCTTGAGCTTTGTTCTGCCAGATAAATTCTATTATTTATTCTAGCTCTTTAAAATAATTTTTTGATAGTTTGATTGGTATGGCACTGAACAAATAGATTAATTTAGGTAGAATTGTCATTTTTATTGTATTGATTTGGCATACCTGTGAGCAAGTGAGTATGTATGTTATTTCCTTTTTGAGACAATTTTGATGAGAGTAAGGTTTAAACTTTGCTCACTCCACTCCCATCATTTCCTCCATATCTCATGCCTTTTTTATGTGGGATACTTAACCTGTTCAATCTCCTCCCTCCTCCTTTTTCCGGTCCAATTTTCTTTCTTTCTTTTTCTTTTTTTTTAGTACTGTCCCATCAAAACAATCTTATATCCATGCCCTCCATCTACATATATTCCTTCCAATTGCTCTTATAGTAATAAGGTTCTTAAGAGTTACAAATATTATCTTGCCATTTAGAAATAGAAACAGTTTAATTTTATTGAATTTCTTCTATTTTTCTTTCTTGTTTCTTTTTAACCTTTTTATATTTCCTTTGAGTCTTGTACTTGAAGGTCAACTTTTTTATTCAGCTATAGTCTTTTAATTAGGAATGCTTGAAAGTCCTTGATTTCATTAAATGTCTATTTTTTCCCCTGAAAGACTATATTAAGTTTTGCTGGGTAGGTAATTCTTGGTTGTAATCCTAACTCCTTTGCCTTCTTATTATGTTCCAAGCTCAATGGTTCTTTAAGGTGGAAGCTGTCAAATCCTGTGTAATCCTGACTGTAACTCCATGATATTTGAATTTTTTTTCTGCTTGCAGTACTTTCTTTTTGATCTGTGGGTGCTGGAATTTGGTTATAATGTTCCTGGGAGTTTCCATTTTGGAATCTCTTTCAGGTGGTGATTGGTGGATTCTTTCAATTTCTGTTTTGCCCTCTGGTTCTAATACATCAGGGAAGTTTTCTTAAAAGATGTTGTCTCAGTTTTTTTTTTCTCATGTCTTTCAGGTAGTCCAATAATTCTTATGTTATTTAACCTAGATCTATTTTCTAGGTTGGTTGTTTTTCTAATGAGAAATTTCACATTTTTTACTATTTTTTTTTTTTACTTTTTTGATTTTATTTTTATCATATCTTGATGTCTCATAGATTCATTAACTTCCACTTGCTCAATTCTAATTTTTGAAGAATTATTCTCCTCAGCTTCCTTTTCCATTTGGTCAATTCTATTTTTAAGGGGTTTGCTTTGATAAATTTTTGTATATCTTTTCCCAAGCTATTAACTCTTTTCTTATGATTCTCTTGCATTACTCTCATTCCTTGTCTCATTTTTCTTTTACTTCTTTAATTTCCCTTTAAAGTCCTTTTTAAGCTCTTCTAGGAGTTCTTTTGGGGCCTGAAACCAAACCACATTTTTCCTTTTTGACGCCATTGTCCTTTTCTAAGTTTACGCCTTGACCCCATCATCGTAGTAACTTCCCATAGTCAAGTTCTTTTTTGTGATTTTGCTCATTTCCCTGCTTTTTTGTGACTTGATGTTTTTATGTGAGAGTTGGGCTCTGGTCTCACACCGTCCCAAGCTTTTCGTGCTGGGCTCAGAGTCTTGCTGTTGGATTTTACCGGGCTTCAGGGCTTAGCCGCTTGCTTTCTCTGGAGGGTTAGAGCCTCCCTTTGGTGTGGGGTTTAGCTGATGGCCTGCCCTAGGAGTAGGGCCTTTCTGCTGAGTTGCTATGGTAACAGAATCTTTATGGTGGCTGGCCCTGGAGGAGGGATATTGTTGCTGGTCTGCCCTGGGGGTGGGGCCTAGCCATTGGATTGCTATGGAAACAGGGTCTCTCTGCTGGTAGGCTACAGGAACAGAGTCTTGTTGGCCACCCTAAGGTGGGACTTCACCACTGGTCAGCAATGGGGTCAAGGCCTCTCTGGTGGCTTGTGCTGGGGGTGGGGTGTCTGGGGTGGAGTCTGGCTGAGTTGCACAGACTGGTCACTTGTCTAGGAGGCTGCTGGCTTGCTGGAGGGCAGGGCCTCCATGGTGAATTGCCCCAAACTTGGAGCCTTGCTGCAGGCCCCCTGCTGTGAGGGTTGCTGCTGCTGGTGCTTTTGGACCCTGCTCCCCTCCCACCCCAGTGAGACAGACCTCTCTTGCCCCTAGCTGCCCCTAGCCATCTGGATATGGTTTGCATTTATTCAGTAGTACCCTCTTCTCCATGTCTGTGTTCTTTCCCCCATAGGATGGAAGCACTTGGTGGGCAGTGTTATTGTACTGGTGTGCCCAGTATAGTCCCTGGCATGCAGGCACTTAATCGATGCTTGCCAAATGAGTGATTGATTCCAAGGTCAGTCCTGCCTATAAGATACAGCACTACGCTAGAAATCAAAGGGTCTGGGCTTAGTGGTGCTGCACTACAGTCCCCACACCCTATCCCTTCAAAGATAGTGGGAGCTTAGGCTGCCCCCAGAGGGGCAGAAAGGCCAGGAAGAGGAAGGGGATTGTCCTGCTGTCCTCTGCTTTGGCCAGACCCACACTGGGTAATTGGTGTCCAATGGTGGGAGCTATATTCCAGGAGAGACCAGAGGGAGAGAGTCCAGGGGAAGAGCACCAAGATGGGAAAGGCCTGGAGTCTGTGCCAGCTGAGAGGTGGCTGAAGGGGCTAGGATATCAAGCCTGGAGAGAAGCTTTGGGCAAGTTAACAAATGGACAAATTAACCTTGTTCTTTTTGGCCTCAGAGAGAACCAGGAGTTGCAGGGATGAACCAAAGAGGCACATTTAAGCCCTCACCTACAATGAGACCCTTCTCAGAGGGGAACAGAGCTCCATGAGGGCTGAGTTCTCTGTCCCTGGAGGTCTCTCAGCAAAATCACAGAGGAGGCCCTGGTCAGGGTCAGACCCACCTCTCTGCCTCTCAGGCTCCTTGCAGCTCACAGTGGCTGTATCACGTAGTGCCAACATATGTGGCCTTGGGTAAGTCCCTTCCCTGGATAGGTTTCTGGTTCTCAGTCTTCAAAATGAGGTCTGGGGCTAGCTAATTTCTAAGATCCTTTCCTGACATCCCTTGTTCTAAGGCCCTCCCACCTTTGACATTCCTTGTTCTAAGGCCCCTCCCGACCCTCACATCCCCTGTTCTAAGACCTGCCTCCCCCCAGTCCTGACATCTCCTGTTCTCAGGCCCCTCCCAGCTCTGACATCACCTGTTCTAAAGGCCCTCCCAGCTCTGACATTCTCTGTTCTAAGGCCCCTCCCAGTTCTGACATTTTACAACTTTAGGACCCAGGTCTCTTGGCCCCCTGACCAGCACTCTCTTTGCTGGACTGTACCACCTCCTTGACATGTCCCTTTCACCCACTTGTGGGTCCTGGACAGCTGCCCATGTGACCCCCAGACCTAGTCCCAAGCAATTGGGGTGGGTCATTGGGGCTGATATACCTGAGATGGGTCTCAGAGCTAGAAGCCCAGACCCTTGGTCCAGGAGCCTGAGCATTCTGCCTCCTGGATGCCTTGGGGCTCCTCTGGCCTCTCCTCTGACCTCCATTTTCTCTCGTGCCTTGGCTTGGGGCTGAAGGTCAACCAGCAGTCTCCCTGGAGGCCTGACCTCTCCTGCATGTTTCCAAGGAAAGCATGGAGCCCATTTGGTAATGAGTTGTGCTGGATCTTTTGTTACTATAATTAATGTCCAACTTTCCGAAGTGTAATTAAGTTGGAATTGTTCCACATTCAATAGCTAAAGTGTCCCATTAGGTACAAGCTAATGGGACTGTCTCTGGGAAGCAGATGAGGATGGGAGGCCCAGCTGAAAGGGAAGCATAAATAACCTAAAAGGAGACGTACGTGGACGATGTGGACGGAATATCTCTGGGGCCTTCTGGGACAGTGGCTGGAGCTCAGGCCAAGGGCCAGCTACCCAGTGAGGAGGACGTCAGCACACGTACCTAGCTGGGCTCGTCACACCCGGATGGGTGAGGCCTCCGGGATGGCTCGGTCCACCCTAAAGAAAGGGACTTCACTCAGTCACGGAGGTCAGAAAGGCCAGCCATTGGGCCCCATGCCCTTTGTGTCCAAATTCAGCATCTTTCTACCCTAAAGCTCTTCCAACTCCACTCAGATCAATTCAATTTATTTAAACAAATATTTATTCAATGGCTGCTATGTGCAATGTATAAAGGCAGTGTGGGCTAGAGGTAGAGTAAGGAAGAATTTGAGTTGTCTCACTTACTACATGACCCTGGGTAAGTCATTGAACTTTGACGTGTCTTATACAACTCCCTTAGGACTTATTTACTCAGTTGCAGGCTGTGTTCTGGGATCTGTTTACTGGAGAGACTTCCACAAGGGGAGTTTTCTACACTGAAAAAATCATGTCAAGGCAGAGGGCATACAAAGCCCAAAATGAAAAGCCCCTGCTTTCAAGGAGCTTACATTTTACTGGGGGGGGGGGATACAACATGTACACAGATCAGTGGATGCAAGATAACTGGAGAGGGGAGAGGGCACTGATAGCTAGAGGGACCAGGGAAGGCTTTGCAGAGGCATTCTAAGAGCCTGAGGTGAGGAGATAGTGAATTTTGGGTATGAGGCACAGCCTGGGCAAAGGCCCAGAGGTGAGAGATGAAATGTCAGGTTTCAGTAGAGATCAAAAGCACTTGCTTGGTATATTGTCGAGTGGAGTCTAGTTCAGATGAAGGTGGGACAAGATGGCCTCCATGGCCAGGAGTCCAATGGAGACTAGCTATTATCCGTTTTCAGGACAATAGGCTCAGTCGGCACAGCTCTGTAATATTCCCAGTGCCGTTCGGCAGAACTAGAGAAGGCTGGTGGACTGCCCTGCACAGTGCCTAATAAATTCTTGTGGACTTCTCTGTGAGAACAAGGAAGGAGGATGGGGCTCAACGGACAGTGACCGGAGGTCAGTGTGAAGATGAAGACTAGATTCAGGAGGAACAGGACACAGGGAGAGATGGGAAGAAAGTAGGTCATGATTATAGGGTAGAGGGAGTTCCAGAGTCCAAGACCTTGGATTTGGAGCAATTGGGGTGATGGTGACAACTGAGATATGTACAGCTAAGGGCCACACATTGAGGATCGGGAGGGGGAGCTGGAGGCATCAACGACGGGGAGGCCAGATTATCGGAGGGGACATCAGCCTCTATATTGAGTGCCTAAACATGAGAGAAAGGCTTGAGGTGGAGAGGGGAATTATGGGTCTGGTGCTGAGCTCCTTGAAAAGGGAGAGGGAACATCCTGGGAGCTGGTACCTAATAACAACAAAGCTCTTGATATGGAGTGATATGCATGGATGGAGGGGCTGCCATGGGATGGTGGCTGAGGGCTGGACTGGAAGCAGCAGCTGGGAGCAAGGAGTCTGATGGCCCCATGTATTGGGAGGATAAGAAAGTTAATAGCCACACCCAGAGAAGGTGGCCTGGGTGCAGGTGACACATGGTTGCTGGGAAGAGGTGAGAGGAGCTCACTTCAGCATCTTCAGCCCTCGTATTTGGGGAAATACTGGCTATGAACTCAAGAAAGAGGTGGATCCCGGGAGCCCCGCCAAGCACCTCACCCAGCATAGAGTGTGAGACTACAAAGAGAGAAGACTTCAGTAGCAAGACTTCTGAGTTATTCTTTGCCACACATACATCCAGGGTGTGATAGTAAATATTTAACCACCAGCTCTCCAAAAAAGAAAATCAAACCACCATATTTTTAACTCTGATCTGCATTTTATTAAATCTAGACAATCAGTAAGACCATAACTCAAGCCCTGATTTGCATCATTTGCTGATTTCTGAGATGTAAATGCCCACGCTGAAAATTTAGCAATGGGCTCAGTAAGGGACAAGCTGACTCCAGCCCTCCTTGCAATATATCCTGCGTGTTTTAGACAGCAAGCTGGAATCATGAAGAATAGAACTCAAGTTGTGCCTCGGACACTTAGGGCCAAGTCAACCAACCTTGCTCAGCCTGTTTCTTCATGCTGCTCCTTCTGGAGTTGCTGTAAGGCTCGGACAAAGAGAGGGTCTATAAAGTGCTCTGAAAAATTCAAAGGATTGTGAAGACGGTGGGTGGCGGCCCCCCTTTGGCCATAATCCTGGGCTGTGACTCCAGGATGGGGATGGAGGCCAGCCCAGAGGGGCAGCCACAGTTACACTTAACTACATCAAGGCTGGCAGAGTGCTTTCCGTACGTTACGTTGGTCACGTTTCACAAGAGCTCTGGCAGGTAGGTAGCTGTTATTACATTATTACTCCCATTTAACTGATGAGGACATTGAGGCTTAAGAGGTTAGCTTCAGTGAGGTTAAGTGAGTCACCTGGGACCACATAGTATCAGAGGCAGGTCCTTCTCTCATTAAGCTTAGTGCTCCATCCACTGTGACAGGGAGCTCACTACCACATGAGGCAACTTACTAATTTTGAGTCAGCTTTGAGTGGTTTTGGTTTTCTTGGCAATGTCTCCACATGAATTCCAATTTTCCCCCGTAGAATCCAAGGAAAACAAACCTAGTCTCTCTTCAATACAGCAACACTCAAATACTTGAATATGACTATTGTATCCCCTGCCTAAACCTTCTCTTTTTCAGAATATCCATCCCAGGTCACGTAAAGTCTGGCCACTTCATTTTTCATTTTACAGAGTGGGAAACTGTTGACCTTTCTGGATGGCTCCACTTTCTGGGGACTTCTCCCTTATGTCAAGGAGAGTTCTCTTCCTTCCTTTTGTGCCCCTCCATTCTTCCAAGGTCTGGCCTCTGGAACCGAGAAACCAAGTTTGAAGTCTCTTCTTTAGGTCAATTTTTCAAGTGCTTTAGGTCAGTTTTGCCCCCTCCCTCCCATAGTCTTCTATTTCCCAGGCTAAACATGCCCAGTCCCTCCACCTGATCCTTGTCTGACATGGACACCAGACCCTTCCCTGTCCTGGCTGCCTCCTCTTGACGACCATCATCTTGTCAATGTAATTTCCTAAACTTCCAGTGCTGGACTGAACCCGGTAGGCCAGATGTGGTCTGGCCAAGACCACACGGGACTATTGTCTCCTGTACTCAGCAGCCCAGATTTCTATGAAGAGAGAGCCCAGTGGGGAGGCTGCTGCCCCAAGCCCTGGCATACCAAGCCAGCACACGGAAGAGATCCTCCCCTCAAGTGTTTATAGGTAAGGGGAGGCCCAGAAAACAGATGCCTAGGAAAACCCAGAAGGAAGATAAAGGAGGGAGGAGAGCTCCCTGAACCCAACTCATAAAGGCAAAGATGTAAAAGGGAAGGCGGAAGGAGGGAAGGGAGGCCGGGGAGAAAAATCCCCAGGCAGCCTGGCCCCCCAAGCTGGGTCCTCTGGCCTGGAAGTCTGAGGGATGGGGCCAGGAGGAGCCCCTGGGGCAGCCAGAGGGGACAGCCTCCCCTCAACTCCCCAATGTCTTCATTAAAGGTCATTCCGCAGTTCAATCAAACATATGGTTCCCATTAGAAAGAGATAAAGTATACAAAGTGCTTCATGTACCTTATTACAGCTGTCATAACTGTTCTCTGAAGGCTGTAGGAACGATCAAGAGGAAGGAGAACACTGGTCTCTGCTCGTGGTCAGTCTGCTGTGGCCAGACATAAAGGTCAAGGAGAAGGATCCTGAGAAGGGCCATAAGGTATACATACAGCAAATGTGAGGGCTGGGAGGGGCCCGAGAACAGGGGATGTCAGGGCTGGGAGGGGCCCGAGAACAGGGGATGTCAGGGCTGGGAGGGGCCCGAGAACAGGGGATGTCAGGGCTGGGAGGGGCCTGAGAACAGGGGATGTCAGGGCTGGGAGGGGCCTGAGAACAGGGGATGTCAGGGCTGGGAGGGGCCGTAGGAACCGTCTAATCCAAATCATAGATCTATGGAATGTCTGAGCTGTAAGAGACCTCTCTGCGCATTAATTCCAGCCCACCCACTGAGAGGCGTTCCCTTCAGAAGGCATGGGGCAGGAGATTCCTAAGTCTCTGCCTAAACCCCCCAGTGCCACAGTGTTTCCTTTGTCAGCAGCTTCTGTTTGGACAATGGGCTCTAAAGGTTAAGAAGTTTTGTCTTTTCTTTCTTCCTATTCACATCAAATCTAAGTTTGCTCCTGTTCCAAGTCTTCTCATTGGCCTGGTTTTGCCCTCTGAGCTCAAACAGCTGCTGTCACATTCCCCCCCCCCCCCCAAGTCTTTTCTTCTTTGGGATACATACCCTCAGATCTTTGAACTGACCTGCATACAGCATAAACCCAAGGTCCTTCATTGCCCTACTTCATAATTCAATGAGCAATAAGATGCCTACTGTGTGCCAGGGACTGTATTAGGTGCTAGCCATAGAAAGATTAAATGGGGTCAAGTCTCTGGTCTCAAGGAGCTTTCACTGGGAATAGCAGGGAGATAGGTGAGCATATGCAAAGACAGTTCAGAATTGGGAGACCATGATAAGCTGGTACAGGGAGGAGAAATCAGTAAAGACTTTTGGTTAGAGGGGGGCCTTGGGATGAGCCTTGGAGAGAACGAGAGATTCTGAGAGTTATCGGTGAGAAGAGAACATTCCACGTAGGGGACAGCATTCCGTGTAGGGGACAGCATCCTGCTTATGGGAATATTCTGCCTGTGCAGAGGCATGAGGGCCAGAGTGAGAATGCTGTGTCAAAGGATTCCAGTGCTAACACCAGCAGTAACAGTTTGGGGGCTCCTCTTTCAGGGACGCTCATTCAACTCACACTCTCACGGCCGGTCAGTTTCCTTATGAGCTTGACTACTGCTCCTCTCACGGTCATGGGGGGTAACCCCGAGGGTCTCGTTTCTAGCATTGTTCCTCGTGAGCCCCCACTTGAGCCCCCCTATTTATTAATGATCAACCATCAGATCAGAGGGCTTTTAGAAAGAGTATTTACCAAGATGGTATGTTATGACCAACAAAACATTTCTCCCCAAACCAGGGGCAGTCTTTCACAAATAAACACAACATACATTTGTAGAGTGTTTTTGAACTTAGAATTCAATGGCAGTGAGACATGTATTTGGAGAACACTTAAGGCAAAGGGCCCCTACTAATTCCCAGCTTTGGGATTCCCGTCTCCCTTCATTGAGAACTTATAAAGTTCCAGCTCCAAGTAGCTCTCTGCTGGACTCTAAGGGTTTGTGCTTTTATAGAGTTCAAAGCCAGTCCTCTCTGCCAGAAAGTGATCACATGCTTGGAGGCTACCATTGGCCTAGGGTGATGTTCTTCTCACACTTGTTCCAGATGCTCCCATTGCCATGGACTACTACCAATCCAAGAGACACCACTATTCTTAGCATTCAGCTCCAGATACTGATGGGAAATCTGGATCTCCAAAATTTACCAGCTTGCCTGAGCTTTTCCCTCCCCAAATACTCATTTATCTACAATCATGAAAGATAAAACATAAGAGACAGAGACAACCATGTGCTCATAGCTGCCATGGCTGGTGGGAGGCAGAGCAGCTGCTGTTCCTCACTCACCCCTCCCCATCTCTCAAGGAGGCAGCTGAAGATAGTTCTTTAGCCTTCTACTTGAAATGAGATGGCAGAGACAGAGAGAAACAGAGACAGAAGGGGGAGGGAGGGAAGAGAGAGAGACAGAGAGAAGGAGGGGGAGAGAAGAGAAAGAGAGAGAGAGTGAGACAGAAAGAGAGAGAAGGGGAGACAGAGAGAGGGAAGGGAGACAAAGAGAGGGAGAGAAAGAAGGGAGAAAGAGAGAGGGAGAGAGAAAGAGAGTGAGAGAGAGAGGGAAAGAGAGAGAGGGAGAGAGAAAGAGAGAGAGAGAGAGAGAGAGAGAGAGAGGGAGAGAGAGAGAGTGTTTCCCCTTTTGTATGCATGCTGTGTTCTAGCTAAGCATCCCCTGAGTCATCAATTTTTCTGACTGTAGCCAATTAGAAGATGTTCTTTATCACACAGTATCAGCCCCTGGGTCACACATGGCCAAGAATAGGTGCCTTTCCCCCCACCCCACCCCCTTTTTCCAGTTCCATTTGGACCAGAACCGGTCAGTGAGAACCTATCTATCTACACCCACTCCAAGAGCTGCTTCTCCACAGTCCCATCTACTCAAGCCATGCTAACACTATACAGTGTTTGAGGATGAGCATAGTGCTTTGCAAATAGGATCTCATTTGAGAATATACAAGGAAGCAGTGTGGGGTAGTGGCTAGTGTCAGGAAGTGCCGTCTGGGCTCCAAGCCCTCCTCGCTGGCTCTGTGGACGCTCTTTCCCACACAGCCCATGCGTGCTTCCCGGGGAATGGGTGCCAAGCCTGGATGGATTGTCTTCCCCTTGAATGTTATCCAAGAACTCGTGGAGAGGGAAGACTTTCACTCAAAGGGTTCAAGTACTAAATGGTGGAGGGCCATGTAATAATAATAATAATATCTACTAAACGCTGCCCTTTCTCTGGTGCCCACCATGTGCCAGGCTAAGTGCGCCACAGACACGATTCCATCTGATCCAGGTACAGTGGTGAGCAGAGGGGGTGGGGCGGGGCATCGGAATCAGCTGGTTCCGGGCAGGGGCGCGATGTGCAGCTGGCTAATGTCCACACTGGCCAGGCTCTCCTTGTTGAAGTCTGCCATCCCTTCAGAAAGGGAATCTCAGCCTCCTGGCTCTCCCTCGGAATCGTTAAGGGCTGAATCCCTGCGGCTGCCCTCCTCTGATTCCACTAGAGGGAAAAGGAGATTTACGGCCACGACCAAGATCCTGTCTTGCATATTTAACATTTTTTTGCTTTGTTGTGGTAAGCATTGTGTTCTCAAAGAAGCTGGAGGATTCATAAAGCGTGTTTGAATTTTTTATGTCCAATTTCTTTGAAGTCTCTTGCCTGCAGTCTGCCATCTTGCCCCGTACATTTGTGCCCAAGCCTCCCCAGGTCGGGCAGTGAGGAGGAAATCCTTTAAACCCATAGAGCCACGATGTAGACCCAAAATGTGAGTGGAGTGGGACAAGCTCAGGAGAAGAGCCAGTTTAGCTCTGCCTTGCAAGAGCTATGGCTGATTTAGGTCCCTTTCTAGGACTTGGTTTCCATGTCTGTAAACTGGTAAGATGCATAGGATTATAGAGCAGGAGACAGAAGGAACCTGCAAATACAGTGCTTTCATTTTGGGGTCTTATGGCTAACTGAGCCACAAAGAGGCTAAGGGATTTACCCAAGGTTGCACAGATAGTGAGGGAAGGGACTTGAACCCAGGGCCTTGGACTTTCGAAGTCATTCTTTCCCCACAGCACTGCACTGATGGGTTAGGTTACCTCTAGCATATTCTCTCTGGATCTAGGATTCTGGAATTCAGGCAGTGTGACCTTGAGCAAGACACTTTGCCACCATGGCCCTCAGTTTTCTCTCTAAAGTGGGTGATGGGTGCGACTAGATAGCCTTTGAGCTCACAGCCCTTTGCAAGGTGATTTGTTACTTGATGGTTCATGGCCGGAGTTGTATGAGTTCCCTAGGTCCACCTCCCTCTCTCCTGTGTCATTCTTCTCCTTCTCCCTCAAATGCAAAACCGTCTCCAAAACCCAAGCCTCAGACCTGAGGTCAGCTCAGAATCATAGCTGGTTGGTGTCTTTGTATCTCTAGTGCTAAGGATGGACAGTGCTTGGCATACAGTAAGCACTTAATAAATGCATCTTCCTCCTATTTCTCAGAGAATGACTAGTGTGAAACTTCTCAGTCCTAAATGAGTCCCTTCACCTCCCTCTGCCTCCTCCATTCCCTCCAGGATCTGGGAGCTGCAGAATGAAAGCCCTTACCCCTTAGACTTCCTGCCCTGGTTCCCGGGATCACAGAATTCTGGTGCTAAAAGAGCCGTTGGAGATCATCTAGCCCAACTCATACTGGAAGGAAAATTTACTCCTGACTAGTGCGGGTTCAGCTCATGCTTGAAGGCTTCTAGTGATGGGGAATTCACTACCTCTCAGGGCAGTCCGTGAAATTTGGAGTCTACCGATCCTCAGAGCTGTCCGATGTCCTGGAATCAGAAAACTAGGGCTCAGATCCCATCTCTGACATTTACTGTCTGAATGACCTGAGCAAATCTCTTCAGCTCTTTGGGTCTTTGTTTTCTCTTTCAAAAGAAGGGGATTGCAGTGGATGGCTTTTGGGGTCACTTTCCCGTTTAGAACCAGGATCCCATGATCTCCCCAGTAATTTTCCATCTCCCATCCTCAATTTCCTCACCTATACAATCATGACTTGGGCTCGGTGACCTCCAAAGGCACTTCCAGCTCCAGAGATCCTCCCCTTGGAGCCAGTGGTTTTCCCACCAGCCCCTTGGTGGGCACACCCCAGGAGGGACAACCAGGAAGCGCCTTGCTGGCCTCGTTCCTCTGCCCACACCTTCTCTTGGACCTTCTTTGGAACCTTTTTTAAAAAATTATTATTTTCTTTTGTATTTGGAGCTCTATTTCTAAAGGTTCCAGTCTTTCCAGGCTTATCTCACGTGCTATTCCTTGCTACACTCTGACATGTAAGTCTATGGGCTTTCCTGACTCCACATTCCCTATGATCAGAATGCCGTCTCTCCCCTATTCACTTGGTAAATTTCCCTCCATCCTTTAAATCCCAACTCCAGTGCCTTTAGATTGGGGCTCCCTGAGAGCAGGGACTATATTTGACTTTTTTATGTCTTCAGGCCTTAGCACAGTGCCTGGCAAACAGTAGGTGCTTAATAAATGCTTGCTAACTTGACTCAGGAGGACCTGAGTTCAAATCCAGCCTCAGACACCTAATACTAACTGTGTGACCTTGGGCAAGTCACTTAACCCCAATTGCCCTTCCCCCTCCAAAAAGCAAAAAAAGATACTAACCAAGTCTGATAGTGAAGGGGAGGGAAGGAGGTGCTTTCTTTAATCTCTTGTTAGGGACCAAACTTGGAAATCCATTTTTTCAAGTATAGGCGTGAGAAGGATAAGGGAAAAAAAAGCCGTACCTGGAGTCAGGGGACCTGGGTCTGAATCCTGGCTCCCTCACTTCCTTCCTTCTCTAGGGTTCGGTATCCCCATCTTTAAAATGAGGGTTAGAGGACCACAGAGGCCCTTGGCTCTTGCCCCTGCTGTGTCTTCCACATATTAGATGCTTATGAATGTTTGTCATTATGGGTCTGGGGTAGACTTTCCTCCTCTTCCCCTCCTTCCCTCCCTTCCCCAGAGGGAAGCCCATTGGATAGACAACAGTGGCCATGATCTCTCCCTGGATCCTTCTCTTTGACATACTCCTTTATCGAGGGTCCTGTCTTCCCTGGGAGTGATGATGGCAGAGTCTCCCAAGGAGATGCAGAGAAGCAGACAGCCCTCTGTGTCAGGGGAGGCAGGGAAGCAAACAAATGAAGAAGCAAAGGGCTCCTGAACTACAGGCATCTCCCCAAATTGCCTTTGAGAGGTCGAGTGGATGAGAATAACGAGGAAAAATGATAGGAGCACTTTGCCAAAAGAGGGAGTGTGCTTGCTGCCTCTGATGTTTTAATGATACCACTGAAGACTAGAGAGTGGAGGGGCCCTGCACATCTCTCTGCTCTCTGCCTTCTCACACACTCTGTGACTATTCAGGGGCTGGAGGGGGTCAACTCCTGCCCCCTCCTCAGGGCTCAGAGGTCATTCCTCTCACCTATCCTTGCACATTTTCCCTTATCCTGGTTTCCTAGGGCACTAGGACCCCCTTTTAGAGAGAGAAGGAGGGATTTCTCAGGAGAGATTATTGACATGCAGGAGCTTGGACATATCTAGGACTGAGGGCTAGGCATGAGTGTAATTGCATATTTTCCCCTGTACAACCTGGAATATTCAGAATTGTACTTACTGTGTGTGGCCTTGGTCAAGCAATTTCATTTCCCTGGCACTAAATTCTCCCATCTGTAGTATAGGGGCTCTACTGGATAATCTCTAAGGACCCTCCCAGTTCTGACATTCTTTGTTCTAAGGCCCCTCCCAGCCCTGACACTCATTCCTCTAAGACCCTTCCCAGATTTGTCACCTCCATTTTTAAAAGTTTCTCCAGACTAACATTCTGTGACTATCATTTGAATGAACTTTTGGTCCCAATCTCTGCCTTCATTGTTATCTCTCCTGGTGCAATTGTGAGCTGTTCCTTCAAAGAGGCCTTTTTCTTAAGTGTGTGCAAGAAATTGTAGCCTCAACTAGAAAGACCTCTCCCTCCACTTTGTTCAGACCTTGGCACAAGGTTCCAGATGAGGCTGGTTTGGGGGCTGCCCTGGAGGGAGTGATGAGGTGGGAAAGAACCAGGCAAGCACAGAAGTACAGGAAATAGGAGAAGGTGAGAGCAAGGCTGATTTAGGCTGGAAATCTGGGGTCACACAATGGGAGATTGTTACAATAACTCACTTGATCTCCCTGACTCAGGACTCTCCTGCAATTCATTCTCTGCATAGGCCAGTTGTGAAACCCTCCTCCTAGTCTCCCAAGCTCACAACCTAGGACTTGTCCTGGACTCCTCACTATCTCTCACTTCCCATGTCCAGGCTGTTGTTAAGGCCTGTCCATTTCACCTCTGCAGCTGCTCTTGTAGATTTCACCTTTGCAACATCTCATGTTGATTTCACCTCTGAGCATTTCTTGTAGATTTCACCTTTGTAACATCTTATGTTGATTTCACTTCTGTAGCATCTCTCCATCTCCCAGCTCCACCCCTTTCTATTATCTGACACTGCCCCCACCTTGATGCAGACCAGCATCCCCTTCACACTTGTTGGTCCTTTGTTTTGGAAGAGGGCCATTGACTTCACAGAGTGATGTCATGACTTGCAAGTGGTTTGAATTTAAGTGAGGCAGAGTTGCATAAAGTCTCACTCTTTCAGAGTCATTGAAATCCAGTGGCAGGACAAAAGTCAAAATGACCTGGAAATGGCCTGGGGTACAGTCTTGGAGTTTTTGATATGTGACTAAGCTCTAAGTCCGCCACAGTGCCCGCTTCAGCCACCTTCATGGCCCTTGCGGTAGACACTCCCCTAACTCACCACTGGGTTTGAGGCCCTTTGGTCACTTTCAGCTTGGTTACCTGCAACACTTTAGCAGGTATGGCCGCTGTGCATGCTCCAGATTCTTGAAGCCACAGGTGAGAGTTGGATGAATCGAAGGGACATCAAAGGATGATCTTCCTGAACATCCTATACACCCCATTTAAGCACCTACTGTGTATAATGTACTGTGCCAAGTATTGGGCATAAAACTACAACAGAACAGCTATTTTCCCAAACCTTAAAAGTGTTTTATAGAATTGCTGGTTATTATTATCATCACCAACAATAATATAATAATTATTAATAAACAATTAACTATTAATAAATGTGGGGATATTGCCTTTATTTTTATTAACAACTTTCTTTGTCCTCAAGGAGCTCACCTTCTATTGGGTGGTTATGACATGGACCTAGAGAAGTAAATAGTGAAATAATGAATAATTTACAAAGTAAATTTACAAAGTACTTTCAGGAGGTTGGGAGCCCAAACAGTTTGAGGGGTCAGGAAAGGCCCCATGGAGGAAAAGATAACACCTGAGCTGTTCTGGGAATAACTGTCTGGGGAGTCAATTTATAAGGAGAAGAGGAAGGACAAGGAGAAAGAAGGAGAAGGGGAAGAAGGAGAATGAGAATATGAAGAAGAGGGAGAGAAAGAGAAGGAGGAGGAGAAGCAGAAGGAGAAAGAAAAGGGAGAGAGAGAGAGAGAGAGAGACAAAGAGAGGGAGAGAGAGAGACAGAGAGAGGGAGAGAGAGAGAGACAGAGAGACAGAGATGAGAGAGAGAGAGAGAGAAGGAGAGAGAGAGAGAGAGAGAGAGAGAGAAAAGGAAGAGGACAGAAGTTTGCATGTACAAGCTGGGCAGCAAACCTGATAGCCTGGCCAACTCTGCCCATCCACAGGATACCCACCAGCCTCATTTTGCCTCAGCAGGTCGCCCCATGCTAACATCATACCAGGGCCTGGAAATCTGGGGTGGTGGTGGGGGAAGTATTTTCTTCAAGTTCCAGCCAGGTCTCCTCCCCTGTAAAATGAGGGGCTTAAACTAGAGGACCCTTGAGGCCTCTTCTAGCTCTAGACTCAGGATCCTAGGTCATCCCAAGATCTCACCAGATGAAGCAGTCCTGAGTAATGAATGGTGGAAAGAACTTTGGATTAGTTGTGAAAGACCCTGGGTTCAGGTCCATGCTCTGTTAAGCCTAGTTGTCTGGCACACAGTAGGCACTTAGTAAATTCTAGTTGACTAACTGATCTGTCTGACCCTAGAAAAGTTCCTCCTCTTTTCAGTTTCTCCTTCTGTAAAATGAGGGAAGAGAGGACTTCTGAAGTCTCTTTCATGTCTAGACCTATGATTTTATGTCTTATTCCTTCCTCCCCAGTGTTGGTCACCTCGGAAGTGATAATGGAGGCCCACAGGTGGAGGCTCACTTCCACCCTTCTGTGATAAAGAATACCCATGGGTAGGGGCTCACCACCAGGCCTGGTCTCTTCCGCTTTGCTGTAATAATGGATGCCCACGGGTGGGGGCTTCTCTGGCATCTCTTCCCCCTGGCCTCCCATCGGCAGTAGTGGCAAGCCCCTGCTAATTGGCAGCAGCCCCCTTAAGAAAGGGAGTGTGGCTCATCACTTGCGGCCTCACGTTCCTTCATTACAGCTGAGGAGCTGCAGAAGATGTTCTCTGATTAGTCTGTTGAATTATGAATTAGGTTGCGGGTCCCTGTGCAGCTGTTTCCTTCGTGTCAGTCCCCTCGCTTTATTTCCCTGTCTGCTTATAAAACCAGCAGCTTCATCCTGCAATAAACACTTCAAATGCTTTTTTTAGGGGCTAATTAATTGTGTTGCATTTCTGTAGCAGAGATGCGCAGCGCCTGCTGAGGCGTGGGCCTGGGTGGACGCGGCTTACCCTCCCTGAGGTGTTGGGTGCTCCTCTGGGCTGCTCCTCTGCTCGGGTCTCTCTGGTGCTGGAGCCCTTAGAGACCATCCCCCCAACCCTCTTTCTGGTCCCTGGGACAGCAATCTTGCCCGAGCAGGGTTGGTGCCCTCATCATGCAGGGCTAAGAGTGTCCAGGTTCAGGGGCTGCCTTGGCCCTTGACTCCCTGGGTGACCTTGAAGAAGGTGCTCCCCCTGTCTGGGCCTCAGCAGCTTCCTCTGTAAGAGGAGACAGTCAGACCAGGCAGTCTCTGCTGTTCCAAGGCCATGATCTACAAGCCTTTGTATACACGGTCCTTTGCACACACTGAGCGTTTGGTGAATGAGTAAATGCATCTGTAGCTATTGTGGGCACTGCTGGGTCTCACCTGTGGTTCAGAACAATAGAATCCTATAATCTCAGAGATGAAAGGGACCTCCTGGGTCATCGAGGCCAACCCACACTTGTGCAGGAGAATCTGTACATCATTCCTGACAAATGCTCATTCAGCCAACCTTCTGTGATGGGAAGTTCACAACCCACACACCCCAGGAGCCTCTGAGAGCCTGCGGGCCACGTAGAACCTCCTGAGGGCCCAATTATGGAATCAGACCTGGAAGGGACTGGTTTTTTGCCCATTTTACAGACAAGGAAACTGAGGGTGGGTGATTGGGCTAGGGTTACACACCTGAGACGTGGCTACGGCAGAATTTGAACTCAGGCCTTTCTAAACCCAAGTCCACCATTCTAGCCCCCATACCTCCTAGCACCTCCCTTGGAGGACACATTTCCTGTGCCTGGAGTGTCCCCCCCTGTTCCTAAACCCACCTCAAATGCTGCCACCTCCAGGGAACCTTCCTTGATCCCACCTCAGTGGTAATAAGAATTGTAATAATAATATCAATAATTAGAGGCAGCAGAGTTTAGTAGAAAGGACACTGGCCTTGGAATAAGGAGGATTTGGGTTCAAATCTTGCCTCAGACACTCACTAGCTATGTGACTCTGGACAAGTCACTCCACTTTTTCCAGTTTCGGTTTCTTCCTCTGTAAAAGAGGAAAAAAGGCACATAAGAATGGAAGAATGCTTGCCTCAGGAGTGTCTATGATGCGCTTTGTAGATGTGCTATCACTAACCCTGATTTAATTACTATTGTTAATTATTAATTAAGTTATTAATAACACTGTGAATGGTATCTGCACCCTGCTGCTTTCCTCCCATATACCCAGGTGAAATGAGGTAGGGAGGATGCCACAGGCAGCCTGGCATCTGGCTTGTCCTCTTCAGAGGGGCTGGCATTGCCAGGGCCAGGGTGGGTGGCAGGCAGCTCAGCTGGGTTAATGACTCAGCTCCTGTTTCTAGAGCCCTTGGCTCACAACAGCCCTACCTAGAGGATGAGAAGCTCGGGCCATAGGCACGTAGCAGTGTGTGGGATTGGGAGGTGGACCTGAGGGTCATAGACAAGCATTTGGAGCCAGATGAGGTCAGGGAGCCCCTCCACTAGGGACCCAAGGCAGCCCCCTCTGCTCTGGGACAGCTCTCCTGGGGACCCCTCCTCAGTCTTCTGTATGGCCTGGCTTCCTGATAAAAGAACGCACCTGAAGCCCCATGATGAGGGACTGTGTCATAGGACAGAGAGTGTCAGAGTGGGAAGGGTGTCATAACTGGGAATGTCAGAGCTGGGAGGGGCCTGAGAACAGGGGGTGTCAGGTCTGGGAGGGGCCTGAGAACAGGGGATGTCAGAAACAGGAGTCCACAGAATGTAGAATACTAGAGATGAAAAGGACCTTGGAGATCATCTAGGGAAGCTCCTTCTCCTTTCTCTCTCCTGGGCCAGAGGGAGGAGATAACTTTCCCACAGCCACACAGCTGGTAAGTGGGAGACCCCAGGATTCGAATCTGCATCTCCCTGGCAGGGTCCATATCCAATGTGCTTCCAGTGACACCACAACGACCTCGGAGTTTCCAAGTGCAGAGGGTGGCTGGTCTTCCTAATGATTAGATCTGTGCAAAGCAGAATGAGCTGCTTCCAAAGGTAGTGAGCTCCCCATCAGAGGAGGTGTTCAAGGGACGGTCAGGGACTGTCTCTGCAGTCATAGCATCCTAGAGCCAGAACTGGGAGGCGCCTCAGAGAACATCTCATCCAACCACATAATCTTACAAATGTGGAAACTGAGGCCCAGAGACGTTAAGTGACTCATGCAAAGTCCAGTGAGTGGCAGAGGTGGGATTTGGACCCAGAACCTCTGGCTCCAGCTCCCCTTGCTTGGTGCTTTGTGCTGGGCGGTCCCGGAGGGGACTCCTGCCGAGGCTCCCCCGAGTCTAGTAGCGTTTCTTTGTTTCTTTCTTCCCCCAGAGAAATCACACCCGTATACCAGAACAAAGCCCCGTGCCTGCTGGAATCCGGCTCCAGAGAGGGTTGGTTTTTAGGGTTGTTAATTGTTTTGTTTCCACTTAATTCTGGGCGTTGTTTCATGTCAGCCGGGAGCAGAGAAGCCCTGATTTATGCCGGAATCACAGCTCAGCTGTTTGGCGGGAAAACACGTGCCTACAAAGAGCATTCTGTGGCAGGACAGAAATCACTCCTTCCTCCGGGAATCCACTGGTGAAAGTGGGCGATGGCGACCGTGGCAGGTGGGAGACCCCGGAGGCAAAGACCTGAGTGAAGAGGAGGATCCCGATGGCCAGAGAGGACCCAAGGCAGGAGAGGACTTCCAGGTGAGGGACGGGGACCTGCAGAGCTCCAGTGACCTTCCTGAGGTCCTGCAGGGCCAGGGTTTGAGCCAGGAAGAGCCCCGACACAGAGTCAGAAGATCCGGCTTAGGTGTGGGCGGGACGGGAGGTCAGCTAGGTCAGGGGCAGGGCTGTGTCCTTTTGTTTCTTCATCTTTGTGACCCCATTTGTGGTTTTCTTGGTGAAGACCCTGGAGTGGTTTGACATTTCTTTGTCCAGCTCATTTTTTGGATACTGAGGCAAAGTGAAGTGACTTATCTAGGGTCACACAGCTAATAAGCCTCTGAGGCCAGATTTCAGCTAAGGAAAATGAGTCTCCCTGACTTCCGGCCTGGCGCTCTGTCCACCGTCCCACCTGATACTTAATCTCTTTCTGGTCATGACTTGAGTACATCAACTGACTTTCCTGGGCCTCAGTTTCCTTTATGAAAAGTGAGAGGCTTGGGCTGGATGGTCATGCTGGTCTCCTCCTGCTCTGCACCTGTGATCCCAGGGAGTGTCACCTCCTGGGCCCAACGTTACCTCATTTCTGTAAAATGATGGGCTCAGACTGGCCTTGAGGGCGCCTGCAGCTCTGTGCTTCCCTGCTATCTGTGCGGGCTTTGCTCTTGATAGAGGATTCTCATGGTGCCCCCATTCCTGGGGATGCCTTTACATCCCAGATCTCCGTGATCTTTCTGTCCTCCCGATGTTTAGTCCTCCTTGGGTTCCAGCCTGGGGCCCAGACTAGTTTGCCACATTAGTGGGCCAGCGTGGGGGTGGGGATGGGGATGAGTAGCAGGGATCTTTGCCTCTTGTGGACGAGACTGTCCCAGGCAGGGGAACCCCTTCCTCAGGCCTTGGAGCTATTCACAGGATCTTCCATCAAAGGGGGCCCCTCAGTGGGGCAAGGCAGAGGTTAAGCCTCTGTGGCTGCCTGGAAATGTGCCCCAGGTTTCCTTGGTTTAACTTATTCAAGATGCTTCATTTCCCAACTCTGAGCATTTGCCCTGCCCTCCCGATCATCCCCCCTGGAATTCTCTCTCCTCATCTCCACCTCATGGCCTCCCTGGCTTCCTTCAGGTCTCAGTTTAAATCCCACCTCTTCCGGGGAATCTTTCCAGATCCCCCTCCATGCCTGCCCTCCCCCGATCACCTCCACTTCACTCCTTATCCATCTTGTGTTTGTCCACATTCGAGTGTGAGGTCCTTGAAGGCAGGGACTGTCTTTGACCTTCCTTTGTAACTCCAGTGCTTAGCCAGGGGCCAGCACCAGTAGGTGCTTAATAAATGTTTGCTGACCTCCCCCTCCCTGGGACTTTATTTCCCTCAGAGCTTTGCTCTGCTACACAGCCTAAGTATCCTCAGGGATGGTGTCTGGGGAGAGAGTGAGGCCAGGGTGTGCCTAGAGGGAGAGAGGGCCCCCTTTCCTGCTTGGCGTCTGTTCTGCATCCTGAGACAGACGCTGCGGTTCTGGAAGGGCCAGTGCCTCTCTGTCTCCCCAGCCCCCCGCAGAGGCCAGATTTCATTCATAAGCTGGCCAATAGCGCTTGGGATAAGGAGGCAGAAGTGAGCCTAGTCCTAGTGCTCTGAGCCTGTGTTTCTGAGTTATCCTCTACAAAACATGTGGGGGGGGGGGACACGTGGGGAGCTCGACCTCTCTGTTCTTACGTTCTCTATTCTAAGCACATATCGGAAGGTCTCCCCAGCGCCGACATTCTCTGTGTCCATGATTCAAAGTCTGAGCCAAATTAGAAGGCAGGATGTAGGGAGGGTCCTCAGAGTGGACGGGCCGACTCAGGCTGATGCTCCAAAACTTTCTGGGTGCCGGTTGGTGTTTGCCAGTGTGGCCACAGGCAGAGCCTTCCAAGACTGCTCCTGCCTTCACTTTGACCTCAGGCCAAGGATTTGGGCACTTGGAATAAGAACACAGGATCTTAGTCCCAGGGCTGGAAGGAGCTTTAGATGGTTTCTAGTCCAACACCATAATTTTATAAAAGAGAAAACAGGTGTGTTAAGTGTTCCCCAGGTCCCCTAAATGGGAAATTAAAGGCACAAGCTTTGTCTGGATGTTTGCACGCTTCTCTCTCTCCCCCACAGGAACTGTGGGCTCTCCTGGGTCTCCTGGGGATATCGGACCTGACCCAAGGCTCCCCCAAGGGCCCCTAGAGCCTTGATTCCCTTCCCACCCCCAATCTTGTTAGAAGCCTTCCTGAGCACCTGGGAGAGAGCAGTCAGAATCGCCTGATGTTGCTATTTCATGGGATTCTTGTTCTGAAGTTTAAATGGCTTATTTCTGAGCCGGCACTCAGGTGAAAACATTGATCTTGGCTGGGGCTGAGGCCAGAATGATGAAGAAGGATTTATTGCTACCAGCAGAAGTGAAAACACCAGCTCTCTGGGCTTTGCAGGGCAGGTAGAGCTCTAGACTTGTCTTTTTCCTTGGGAAGACAACCTAGTGTAGTGAATAGTCGGTTTAGCTTGGAGTATAAAAGAACTAGGTGCTCTAGCTTCGTAACCTTGGGCTGGTCATTTACCTCCTTGGATGTTGTTTCTTTAAATGAAGAGGGAGAAGAAGCCTTACACTCCCTATAGACCAAGAGGCAGTCTGATGTAATAGAGATCAGGCAGCAGGAAAAGACATGAGTTTGAATTCCACCTCAAACCTCTACTTCCTTCATGACCCTGGATTAAGTGACTTCACATTTCTAAGGCTCAATCTCCTCATCTGAAAAAGGTGGGTAGAGATAGCTTCTACCTCCTCATTGGTTGTGGTGATCTCTTGGGTTTTGCATTGTCTTCATTTATCAGTCTTTCCTGGAGTGTTCTCTCTCAACAACTGATTCTGAAATTTTCAATGTGAACATTTACATCATAGAAATCAACAGCCCCAGAAATGAGGGTTTGATTTATTGTTTTATCGATTGTGTAGACTTAAGAAAATGAGGGAATAATGCAAATTAAACTTAAAAGTGTGTTTTTCACACATTCCCTTCTCTCTCCCCCCCCCCCCCCAAGCTGAGAGCTGGTTGTTAAGCATTTATCAGCACACTCCTGTGAAGGGGGCACCTCTTCAGGTAGAAGTAGAACTAACCTGCTGCCCTGGTCCCCTCCAGCTCCGAGGCTGGGTAGGACAGAAATCCTTGTCCTCTGTCACAGGGTCATGTGGAAATCACTTTCTATACTTTTCTTTCATGGATATAGATCATATTCACATCTCCTTCATTTTTAAATATATCCCTCCTTTTTTCCTGACCAGCGATCCATCCTTTGTAATGAAGATTTAAAACATTTGGGAAAGGAAGAGAGGAAAAAAAGCCGTTCAGCAAAACTAATGAACATATCAATCAACGTTGACAGCACATGCAACTTAACACACCCATAGTCCCCCACTCTGGCAAAGAGAGGAAGGGTCATTTCTTTATTCTTCTTTAGGACCATGTCTGGTTATTATAAGTAGGTACGGTTTTGTCAGAAAGCTCTTTTTAAACTCTAACTTGAGAGAGAAATAGAAACTCTTATGACAACCCCCATTTTACAGATGAGGAAACAGAGCCACAGCAACTTCACCCAAGGCCACACAGCTGATCTGTCAGAGAGAGTATTCAAATCTATGTGTTCTGACTCCAAAACCAGTGCATTCTGAGAAGTCACCTTTTCTGCTTTGAGGTGCAGGAGGTAAAAAATGACTCGTTTTAATAACTTCTCTTATTTTCAGAGATTGAGAGCAACCTTTCAGCAATTATTGATCATTTACATTTCTTCTGAAGGCAGAGAGGTGACTCAGTGGAGTCTCTATGAGCTCTATAAGCGCCGGGCCTAAAATCAGGAAGAACCAAGTTCAGATCCAGCCTCAGACACTTACTAGTTGTGTGATCCTGGGCAAGTCATTTCACCCTGTCTGCCTCAGTTTCCTTATCTATAAAATGAACTGGAGAAGGAAATGGCAAAACACTCCATTGTCTTTGCCAAGACAATCCTAAATGGGGTCATGAAGAGTTAGCTGACGCTGAAAAATGACTGAGTAATGATTTCTGTTGAAAACTGTTCATTCCCTTTGACCCAGAATTTCCTTGTTCTAGGCCTTACATATTTTTGCAAATTTCCTTTATATTATGGATAGCAGGCTGTTATCAGAGACATGTGATGTGGAAAATGTCCCCCACCCCAATCATAGCCCCTTGTCTGGCTGCATTGATTTTGTTTGTGCAAAAGCTCTTTAGTTTTATATAATTGAATTGCTCTATTTTGTCTCTTGAGATCCCACAGGTTCTTTGTTTGGTTATTATTTCTCTCCAAACCATAACCCTGAAAGACACTTTTTTCTTTTCTCCAATTTAATTTAATTTGTCCCAGACACTGGACTAGGTGATGGGCATGCAGAGGCCAGAGAGAAATAATACCTGCCCTTTTCCAGCTTGAGGGGGTTTTGATGAGTAAGTAAGTTAAGATAATAGAGGGGAGGGAGTATGATTAATTGAGGGATCAGGGGAAAGCTTCACACAAAGCAGAATCTTACAGGAAGCTGGGGATTCTGAGGTGCAGAGGTGAGGAGGGAAGGCAGTGCAGGGGAGGGAGGGAGGAGCCAATGCAAGGATGCAGAAATGGGAACGATGCATGGAGGCTGAGTCAGGTTATGGCATCTAGGTCACTCAAACTGGAACACAGAGTTTGGAATATTCAGAAAGGTCGACTGGAGCCACACAGTGAAGGGTTTTCAGTGGAGGGATTTGAATTTCCTCCTGGAGGCAATAGGGAGCCACTGGAGATTTTTGAGCAGTGGAGTAAAATGGCCTGGCTCATGCTTTTAGGAAGATAAGTTTTGCCACTTCGTGGAGGGTGGATTAGAAAGAGGGAAGACTGGAAGCAGAGTGGCCAATAATTGGACTGTTGGACTATACAGGGTGAAAATAGGTCAGTAGCCATGAGCGGAAAGAGAAGGGGACAGAGATGAGAGATTTTGTGGGGGTGGAATGAACACGTCTTGGCAAAGAATTGGCCATGGGAGCGTATGTGAGGGTGAGGGGCATGATTCCATGAGAACCTGGGAGACAAAGGGGATGCCCTTGACAGAAACAGGAAAATTCAGAGAAGAGAAGGATTTGAGAGGATGATGCATTGCATTTTAGACATGTTGAGCTTGAGATACCTGTGCAGTTTTTGTAACCTTCATGCCATGCACAATGCTTGGCACATAGTAGGTACATTAGTAAACCTTAATAAATGTTGACTGACAGAGAATTTGTCATGGACCCAGTTGTCTCAGATGTGTGACTTCCTCCATCAGTGATCAACATCTGTGGGAACAGAGATGTTAGAAAACCCAGGCTTGAGGTTTGGAAAGGCTTGAGTGTTGGGAGGAGAAAGAGGGACAAGGGATTCCAGGGTGGAGGAAGGCTTGCATTTCTTCTAAAAACTATTCATACCTTTGACCCCAAATCTACTGGGGTTTGGTCTTAATAATTTCTGTCAGTTTCCTCTATGTCTTACATAAGCCCTTTATTAGTGATGTTTGATGTGAATGTTTTTTCCGCAATTGACACTGGGAAGCTTCATTGATTTGTATAAAAGCTTTTAAATTTAATGTAATCAAGTTTACCTATTGTATCTTTGTGATCTCCTATATCTCTTCTTTGGTTATTCACCTTCCCTTAACCACAGCCCTGAAAAACAGGTTTCCTTTGTTTTGACTCAATTCAATTCCAACAAGCATTTGAGTGCCTACTATGTGCCGGGCACTAGGCTGGGTGATGGGCAAAATAGTATAAGTGAACATGGTCAGCACTTGAAAGGAAAGTGAGGCTCAAGAGAAGGAGAGAAGGGAGGAGGGAGTGGAAGGACAGAGTAGATTTAGGAAGAGAGACAGAGGGCATGATGGAAGGTCAGGATGGTATGATCACAAGAGAGGATTTTCAGATTACGAGAGTGTGGAGGTAAGACAGTTTTAGGTGATGATGAGATCTAAAGCATAACCGTCTCTGTGGGAGACTGAGGGGGAATGGAGGAATACGGGATGGGGGTTGTGAAAGGGGCAGGTCAGGCCATTTGAAAGGACAACGAATTGTATATTGAAGTCCCAAGCTTGGAACAGAGAGGAAGGTGTTGAACCAGGCCCTGAACTCCTTGAGAACAGAGAGATGGGAACCAATAGAGACCAGCCAACATCACTGGATACAGGGACCGATCTGGATGAAGTGAATTCAAAGATGGAGAGGTCAATGAATAACAGAGATTCAGGGAAGGTCTGGAGATGGCTAGGGGAACAAGAAATATGCCAACTCCTCCAGGACCAGTGTATTGAGGAGCCTCTGAGGGGGTGTATCCAGCACTGAACATGGTGGTCAGGAATGTAGTCTTTGGGGGGAGAACCAGCTGTCCATGAGTCCAGAGAGATGGAAAAAGCATGAGAGGAGGCATCTAAGATGAAGGAGGAGTTATTAATAGTAGAATAGGGGGTCCAGAGAGTGCAGAGGCAGATGGAGGGGCATGGTGCTGAGGAGCAGGCAGGGCTAGCAGAAGAAGGCAGAGAAGCTGAATCCAGCACCAACTTCATTAGCTCCAGGAGTGGATACTGCTGGGGCCAAAGTTGTGCTTGGCTTCCCAGAGCTCAGCAGAACCAGGAGCATCGCTTCTCCCATCTCCTGAAGCTTCCCCTGAACTTATTTGCAGAGTTTTGCTCTTTCACACTTTGTGGGGGCTGGTTTTCACTCCCTTCTCCGTTATGATTACTTGCCTCCAGACATGTTTCAATTTGTGCCTGTCTATCCTAAAGTCTGGTAGACATGATTTCGTTGTTATTGTTCAGTTGTATCTGACTCTTTGTGACCCCATTTGGGGTTTTCTTGGCAGAGATACTAGAGTGGTTTGCCATTTACTTCTCTAGTTCATTTTATAGATGAGGAAACTGAAGCAAACAGGGTTACATGACTTGTCCAGGGTCACACAGCTAGGAAGTGTCTGAGGTTGGAATTGAACGCAGGTCTTCCTGACTTGAGGCTGAGCACTCTATCCACTGTACCACATAGCTGCCCATGATGAACCATGATGACAAAGCACTTTTGATGGAGACCAGGACAGAACAATTTGTCAGCCTCTGGACACTTCTGTCTGAGGCACATTTTCAAGAACCAGGAAGGGCTTGCAAAGCATGAAGGATGCAGCTGCTACTGCCCTTGGGGCACAGACGAAGCTGTCTTTGACCAACATTTGGATGTTCTCTGTGCTAAGACAGCTCAATGTATAGCCCAACATATAAATCATCAGCATACACAACAATGAGTCAGCGAGTGTTTACACTGTGACTACTATGAACTAGGTGCTACACTTAACACTGGGAATAAAAAAGAAACATTGGAAACAGCTCCTGCCCTCAATCAGCTTACATTTGAATGGGGGGAAAGTCCTTTTGTGGGCAGCTAGGTGGTGCAGAGGACTGGAGCCAGGAAGTCCTGAGTTCAAATGCGACCTCAGACTTTTCCTAATTATATGATCCTAGGAAAGTCACTTAACCTCTGTCTCCCTCAGTTTTCTTATCTTTAAAATGAGGAACTGGGCAGCGAGGTGGTACAGTGGATACAATGACTGGTGTGGAGTTCTGAGTTCAAATCTGACCTCACATACTTCCAAGTTGTATGACCCTGGACAAGTCACTTCACCCTGTTTGCCTCAGTTTCCTCATCTGTGAAATGAGCTGGAGAAGGAAATGGCAAACTGTTCCAGTATCTCTGCCAAGAAAACCCCACATGGGATCACAGAGAGTTAGGCATGACTGAAATGTCGCAACAGCAATAAAATAGGAAAAGTGATTTGTGAAAACTAAAATGTTAAAGAAATGGCAATTATTTTAATTTTTGGACCAGGCCTGTGATTTCACTGCCTCCACCTCCCCTCCTCAGGATTCTAGTGGTAACTCAGGGATTTACGGGTTTTTTTGTACTAATCTCACCCAAGCTGGAAGTGCAGCAGTCACTGTAAAGTCTGATTCCACTGCCGATTGGTGTGGAAGCCATCACTGGCTCTATTTCTGATCTGGGCTGGTTTGTCCCTTGCCCCTTGCAGCCTGTGGGGAACAACGCTCACCATCCCAATTCTGGGCTTAGTGCAGACCTGTAGTCTTTGGCCCTCCTGCAGCTCAGAACTTCCGGCTTCAGTGTTGCCAGTAGCAAGGATTACAGGTGTTCACACCATGAATACTACAATTCATGAGCCCCCACCAGTGTGCTCCCCAATATCTTCTAACCAGTTGATTTCTCCCCAATATTAACTAACCAGTGAACATGAATTAGCTTTTGCAAAGGAATATTTACTGCGGGCATATCAAGGACTAAAATACAAAAACATCCTCTAAAAGTCTATGACACATTCTCTTATCAGTCTATCCAGAGTCCAGGGGACAGTAGACTCAACATTAGAAAGAATTGGGGCAAAGGGGCGCCTTATAGATTCTGCTCTCTAGATGTCCTGTCCTCCCCTTTTGGAGTTCTCATAAAGCTCTCAGATGTTTTCTGGGCTCCAGAGGTTAAGAGAGTCCAAAATCTTCCTTCCCTTGGTCTCTTTGGGTTGGTCCTTCTTCTGGGACATTGCTTCCAATGTCAGTGGCAAGTTCATGTCCTCCTATCTTTCAAAGGACACAGGGTTTTCCTCTGGTCGAAGTTTTAGGGGAGACAAAGATTTGATCTCCCCCTGAAACTATTCCCTCTGCAGCTGCTCTCCCACTGGTCTGGCCTACTGTTTGTCGGTCCTTCATTCTCAAAGGGAACCATGACATCAGGAAGGAGATGCCATGGCTTGCATGGATTTAAGTGAGGCAGGGCTGTGCGGAGTCACCAGCCTCACTGTTTCCTCCAGAGCCACCTGGGTCCAATGACCAGATGTGGATCAGGACGACTGGAGATGGCCCTACAGGCTGGCCTACTATTTACATACTGGATCCCCAGCCAGCTTGCTGTTTTATCTGAGCCTGCACTTCTGATGTAGCAGCGTCTCCTTCCAAACTGAGTAAGGGATTTTTGGAGCCTACTTTATCTCTTTTATCAATCAGTTGATTCATTAGAGGTCTCCAAGAATTGTTCACATCTAGCTTACGACTTTTATTGATTCCTTACCTCAATCAAAGAGGCATTCTCACCTGATAAAGGCATCAGGGTACAGAGAATCTTGGCAGTGACATTAATTGTAGGGCAGGGACAATCGACTGACTCAGCTGAGGAAGCCTGGGTTTTCTGTGTTTAATTAGAGAGTGAACCCCCCACCGTTACATAGGTATACAGAAAGTAACACAAAGCTTACGCAGGTAAACCTCCATTGCAGACTGTCTATTTCTATTAAATTAGCTAAGGATAGCATTGAGAGATAGCGTGGTATAGTCCTGTGGTTCTACAAATATGTTACCAGGAGGAAGGAAATAGACAAGCATTTATTAAGCACCAACTGTATCCAGGCATTGTGTTAAGCACTTTATAAATATCTCATCCGAACCTTGCAGCAGTCCTTAGAGGTAGATACCGTTATCTCCCTGTTGTACAGTTGCAGAAACTGAGGCAGACAGTTAAGTGACTTGACCAGGGACACACAGCTAATATGCTTCTGAGATGGGATTTGAAATCAGGTCTTCTGGGCTCCACGTCCCACACTCCGTTTGCTGAACCACATAGCTACCTATGTGGTTTTTCAGGAGGGTTTGTGAAGTCAAAACCATTTTCATAACAATACAAAGAAGTTTTCATTTTTAATAGCCCTCATGAACAAAAGATCTTTGGGGGTGGGGTCCTCAAAAACTTTTAAGAGTGTAAAGGGCTCTTGAGACCAAAAAGTTTGAGAACCTTTGTTGAGGTGGGTAGTGAGCAGGTCTTAGAGATAATCCGGGTTCAAATTCTTCCTTGGATGCATGCTGGCTGTGTGAACCTGAGCAAGTCACTTCCCCTCTATAACTGAGTCACAGAGTGGATGCTGAGCTTTCTTGCTAGAGGAAAGGTCCTCATGGACTATTCCTGATTATAATGAAATTTGAGGTCTAGATAGGGAAATAGTTAAGAGGATAGCATTAGCCTTTCTAGCTGCTAGGTAACGATTAGCATATATTAAGCTTCAAAAATCTCGAGGCTTTTTCACACTAACGTCCAGCCTTACCTCCTCCCTCTTGGTCTTGCTTAATTGGCTTTTTACAGGCACAGGACTTCATATTTTGTACTTATTAAACTCAGCTTTATTAGATTCACCTATTATAGCCTCTCCATTTTCTTTTGGATAATAGGGTCGTAGATCTGAAGATGGAAGGTACCTTATAGGGTACGTAGTTCCAGCCCCTCATTTTACCAATGAGGCTCCTAGAGGTGATGTCATTTTCTCAAGGTCGCATAGGCAGTGAGTTGAAGAAGCAGGATTTGAACCCAAGTCTCTCACCTCCAAATGCAATGTTCTTTCTGCCCAGTCATGTTTCCTGCCCTAGACAGATTGTGAGCTCCCCCACTCCACCCAATGGCAGGAAATGTGGAGCTACCAGCACTCAGGGAAAGTGCATTCATGGTCAGAGAGGGTGAGAAGGACTAGTGGACCAATGTTCTGCAGCCCTGGGAGCTCTTACTCCTACCCCAGAAATGTATATTGGAATGTGCTGGATTGGGAGTCAAGACACTTGGCTTACTCACTGTGACCTTGGACAAATCATGTCAACTGTCTGAGTCAGTTTCCTCATCTGGAAAATGGGGGGAGGAGGTTGGAATAGATGGTCTTTGCCATACCTTGCAGTTCTGGCTTCTCTGATCTGTGGTCTGTGGCTTTTTTGACACTGTGATAGCAGATGCCTGTCCTTCATGACTCTGGAGGCTGGTGTGGGAGTGGAAGTAGGAGGAAAAACATTCTGTGTTATTGCAGAACCATCCCAACCTTGCACTCCATCTCCTGGGTCCCCAGCACTGTCTGCGTGCTGGTGTACAGAAGTGCTCACTCTGGGAGGCTGCAGACACACATCTGGAACATATGCCCAGGAGAAGCTGTGGGATTTGAACAGGGCTTGTGGGGGTGCAACTGTGCTTTTAAGCAAAGCTAGCCACATATGGCACAGCTGTTCTGGGCCTGGGCATGTCAGTCTCAGCAGGAAGGAAAGCTCAGCATTAACCAGGAGAGAGGAAGCCCAGACCTTGTAGCAGCCACCAGTGTTCAAAAGGATGTTTGTTCCCAGCTGTTTGTCCATTTCGACACATGGCCAGCTGCTGTCTGGTGTCTGCCTCCCAAATCTGGAGCAAGCACTCCATATTGGACTGTAGTCTAACAGGTAGCACAGTGGATAGAGTGCTGGCCTTGGAGTCAAGAGAGACCCAAGCTGAAATCTTGCCTAGACAAGTGACCCTGCTCAAGTCATTTTATCTCCATCTGCTTCAGTTTCCTCATATGTAAAAATGGGCACAGTAATAACACCTACTTCACAAGTTTATTGCGAGGATCATTCCTTGGTTGTTGTCCTTCATTCCTGAAGAGGACCAAGATGGCACCCTTGCGTTGAGGTCAAGGCACAGTGTGTCCCACTGAGGCTGATCAGACCAACACGAGCTCAGGTCAGGCACAAATAATCCAGGTGAACATTGGGGGGATTCTCTAAATCTGTACAGCCTACATTTCCTTTGAGCTGTCTCAATTCTGCTTTGCTCGTAGAGCTCAGCACCTTCTCTGATGTGGGCACGCCATGCTGGGTGGTCCTATGCCAGTGTCTCCCATGTCATGCAATCAGTTTCAAAGTTCTTAAGAATCTGGGAGCCAAGGTAGTGAGGTAAGCAGTAAATTTCTGTAGCTCTCCAATATTCATGTCCAAATAAATTCTGGAAGAGTAGAGCCAGTGGAAAGATGGGTTTTTTTAGTTTTTTAGCCTGGGAGACTTGGAGGGTCAGCAAGAAAGTTTGTCTCACAATGGGTAAAAGAGGAGCTCCATTTAGGAGAGGAAGAATCCTAGCAAGCCAGCAGCGAGCCCCACCTCAGCAAGCCAGTGTGGTGGAGCAGGCAAATGCTAACACCAAGATTCCTCACATATCTTAGTATAGCCAGGGGAACTGGCAGAATCCAGCTCCAAGAACCACCATGTGCTTCAGTGCAGCCTATTGCAGGCAGGCTTCCTCCAAGGGCTGGACCTCTACATGCTTTGGTGCAGCCCAGGGTGGTCAGGCATCTTCTAGTACTTGAGGCCCCAGCACACAAAGCCAGTGACCAGGCCCCTTGTCCCCAGCAAAAGAAGCTTGAAACAGTGTCCCCTATGTTCCGGCAGGAGAGTTCAAGCCGCAAAATAGGCCAAAAATGAGCAAGGAACAAAAATAAACATTGACCACAGAAAATGACTATGGTGACAGGGAAGATGAAAACACAAACTCAGAAGGTGACAACGTTGTCAATATACCGACATCCAAAACCTCGAAGGGGAATATGAATTGGTATCATTCCCCAAAAGCCTTCTTGGAAAAGCTCAAGAAGGACTTTAAAAGTCAAATAAGAGAGGGAGAAAAAGATTGAGAAAAGAAATGAGAGGTATGCAAGTGAGAGTCAACAGTTTGGAAAAGGAGAGACAAAAACTGATGGCAGAAAACAATTCCTTAAAAAATATAGTTGGCCAAATGGGGAAAAAAATCCACTGGAGAAAACAACTCCTTAAAAAGTAGAATTAGACAAATGGAAAAGGAGGCACAAAAGCTAACTAAAGAAAATGATTTCTTACAAATTAGGATTGGTCAAGTGGAAGCTAATGATCCTATGTGACATCAAGAAGCAGTCAAACAAAATTTAAAAAAATGAAAAAAAAATAGAAGAAAATATAAAATACCCCCTTGGAAAAAACAACTGACCTGGAAAATAGATCCAGTAGAGGTAATTTAAGAATTATTGACTACCTGAAAGTCATGATAAAAAAAGAGCCTGGATAGCATCTTTCAAGAAACTATCTGCCTCTCTAGCCTGGAACCAGAGAGTCAAATAGTCACTGAAAGAATCTAGTGATTGCCTCCTGAAAGAGATCCCAAAATGAAAACTCCAAGGAATGTATGCAGATTCCAGAATCATCAGGTCAAGGAGAAAATATTGAAATGAAAGCAGCCAGAAAGAAGCAATTTAAATATTGTGGAACTGCAGTCAGGATTACACAGGACTCAGCAGCTTCCACGTCAAAGGGTCAGAAGGCTTGGTATATATGATATTCTGAAAGGCAAAGGAGCTTGAATTACAACCAAGAATGAACTACCCAGCAAAAGTGAGCATAATCTTTCAGAAGAAAAGATGGAAATTCAGTGAAACAGAGTTTTTAATCATTCCTGATGGAAAAAAAAAAACCCCAGAGCTGAACAGAAAATTTGATCTTCAAATACAAGACTCAAGAGAAGCATAAAAAGGTAAACAGGGAGAGGAAAAAAAAGCATGTCATTCAATAAGGTTAAACTGTTTACATCCCTTCATGGGAAGATGATACTTGTAACTCTTGAGAACTGTATCTTTATTAGGGCTGTTAGAAGGGGTATACATTAGGCAGAGGGTGTGGATATAAGTTGAATTTGATGTGATGATAAAAAATTTAATTAAGGGGTGAAGAAAGGGTTATACTGGGAGAAGAGGAAAGGGGGAAGCAGAATAGGGTAAATTATATCACCTGAAGAGATGCAAAGACATATTATAGTAGAGGGAAAGAAGGGGGGGTGAACATTGTTTAAACCTTACTGTCATTGGAATAGAGGGAATAACATACACACTCAGTTGGGCATAGAAATTTATCTTACCCTGTAGGGAAGTATGGGCAGAGAGGGCAAAGTTCTTTTTTAAAAAATTAATTAAATTGGTTTATTTCCTTTTAGTTTACAACATTCAGTTCCCCACCCCACCCCCCATCATGGCGGCATGCACTCGGATATAGGATCTACAAATATCTTCCCATTAATCATTAGTCAGGTTGTAAAGGATTGTAACTGATGGAATGATTGGTGGGAAAGAGGAAACAAAACAGGAAAATGAAACAGAACAAGTAGTTTGTTTCAGTCTGCATTCAGACTCTGCGTCTCTTTCTGGACGTGGATATCTCCTTCAATCATGAGTCTTTTGGAGTTGTCCTATAACCTTACATTGCTGAGAGGAGCCCAGTCTATTGAGGTTAGTCGTGACACATACGTTGTGTCTGTAATTGTGTACAAATTTCTCCTGGTTCTGCTCCTCAGCATCAGTTTATAGAAGTCTCTCAAGTTTATTATGGAGTCCGTCTGCTCCTCATTTCTTATAGCCCAGTAGTATTCCATTAAATTCATATACCACAACTCATTCAGCCATTCCCCAATGGATGGACATCCCCTTGATTTCCAATTCTTTGCCACCACAAAAAGAGCTGCTATAAATATTTTTGTACATACGGGTCCTCTTCCCACTTCTCTGATCTTTTTGGGATATAACCCTAGAAGTGGTATTGCTGGGTCAAAGGGCATGCACTTATTTATAGGAGGGTGAATTTCTTAAGAGAGACCTTAAGGGTGTCCTTGTATCACATTTTCTGATAATCCTGTAAGCACTTGCCATGTATTAGTTCTCCCTAAAATAATCTTTTATTGGCAAGCATATGTTTTTCATTCAAACAATGCGGCCAGCCCATTGGAGTTGCCCTCTCTGAATCAGAATTTGAATGTTTGGCAGTTTAGCTCCAGTAAGGACCTCAGTATCTGGTACCTTATCCTGCCAGGTGATCTTCAGAATCTTCCTAAGACAGTTTAAATGGAAGCAATTCCATTTCCTGTCATGGCACTGGTAGAGGTTTCACAGGCATACAACAATGAGGTCAGCACCATGGCTCTGTAGACCCTTCAGTTTGGTAGTCAGTCTAATACCTCTTCTCTCTCACACTTTCTTTCAGAGCCTCCCAAACTCCTCAGAGCTAGCTCAGGCAATGCATGTGTTAACCTCATTGTCTATGTGTACATCCCAGGAAAGTAGACTACCAAGGTAAGTGAACTTATCCACAGCATTCAAAATTTCATTCACTGTAAACAATGATTCCACATATGGACGGTGTGGTGGTGGCTGATAGAACACCTGTGTTTTCTTGATGGTAATTGTTAGGCCAAAACTAGCACAAGCAGCAGAGAATCAATTCATACTTTGTTGCATCTCAGCTTCAGAGCTGCATTGAGTGCACGATCATCTGCAAACAGAAGATCATGCACCAACCCTCCCTCCACTTTGGTCTTGGTTTGCAGCCTTTTCAAATAGAATAATTTACCATCAGTGTGGTAACTGACCTTGATGCCTCATTGAAGGTGTCTGAAAACATGGCCAAAAACTTCATGCTAAAAAGCATGGGAACAAACACAGCCTTGTTTTACTCCCTGGTAACTGAGAAAGCTCAAGAGCACTGGCAAGCATACCATCATGAAATTGATATGCAATGCTGATAAACTTCTATGGGCAATACATTTTGATATAATTTCCATAAGCTCTCACAACTAACAGTATCAAAGGCCTTGGTCAGATCTACAAATGTTGTGTACAGACCTCTGTTCTGCTCCTGGCATTTGTCCTAGAGTTATTGGGTACCAAACACCATATTGACTGTTCCTCAGCTCTTTCTGAAGACACATTGGCTCTCAGGCAGATGACCATCTTCCAGGGGAAGGATGAGCCTCTTAAGGACGACTCTGGAAAGAATCTTGCCAGCAGTGATTAAAAGAGAGATACCCCCCAACCCTGTGATCATCACAGGGCAATCTGTTTCCTTTAACTTTACAGAGATGGACAATGGAGGTGTCCTTGAACTTCCGGGGTATAGCCTCCTCTTGCCATATAACCCAGAAAATGTCAGTCATCTTTTGTATGAGCAATGGACCCCCTCTCTTATAAATCTCAGTGGGAATAAAATCAGCACCAAGTACTCTGCCTCAAGAAAGGAGCCTAATGGCATTCAAAACCTCTTTTTTAGTTGGAAATTCAGCTAGAGAGGAATTGACTTCAACTTGAGATAAATGGTCAGTGGCCTCAGCATTGATTAGTGATGGTTTGTTGAGAACAATGCTGAAGTATTCAGCCTATTTCTCTAGGATCATGACTTTATCCTTAATCAATGTGACTCCATCAGCACTGATGTACCATAGATATTTGGCTCATAAATAGCCTTCAAGGTATCATAAAAGAGCTTTGGATTGTTACTATCAGCATAAAACTGAACCAGAAATCCTGCATATCTCTAAGCTTCGCTTGTACTTTACTTTTGATGGAATTACATGCTGCCTTCTTAGAGATGGACGAACTATCCTGCTGATAAACCCTGTGGAGTTCTCATTTTTCATTTAGCAGCTGCTAAATTTCCCCATCCTTTTTGTCAAACCAGTCTTGACGTTTGTGAGTGTTCTGATCCAGATGAGCAAATCTCTGAAAACTGCCCACTCCTTTTCTGCTTCACTGTTGCTAACTGTGTTGGCTCAACTTTCCCTCCAAGTTAGCAACAAAATGTTCCTGTTCAGAGAAGTGCTCCAATCTGTCGGCATTAATTCTTTTGGTAGTAATTTTGCCTGGGGGCTGTCACTTCTGTGAATGCAAATATTTCATTTGGAGAGGATAAGTCTGTGCTTAGTCCAGCACTCTATACCACACACTGCCTTTGTTACTCTCACATCCTGTCTGTGTCTTCTTCTTACAATCACATAGTCTATTAAATGCTAATGTTTGCTGCAAGGGTGCATCTGTGAAGTTTTATTGCATTTAGGTAAATGGAAGACAGTGTTGGTGATGAGAAGGTCATGAGATGCACAAGTCTTCAATAGTGAGTGACCATTGCTGTTGCTGTTTTCAACTCCATTCCTCCCCAGGAGGAATGCCAAGTCTGGTAGTCTGAGCTTACTCTAGCATTAAACTCACCCAGAAATATAAACTTGTCCTCTTTTGGCACATTGATGAGAAGAGTCTCCAGGTTTTCATAAAATTTTTCTTTGACCTCATCAGGGTTCCTCATGGTGGAAGCATAGGCACAGAGGATGGTGGCATGGTGTTTTTCTTTTTCTTTTTTTTCATGGTGTTTTTCTGCAAGTGGCAATACCATTGTCATGAGCCTGTCATTCACTCTCTTCAGCAGGCATACCAACTTGTTAACTGGATTAGTTTTAATTGCAAAACCTCCTCCAGCTTCATGGCACTCCTCTACACTGCGGCCGCTACAGAAAACATGTATCCAGCTCTGACTTCGGTAAGCTGGCCTTCATTTGACAGCCTTGTTTCACTCAGGGCTCCTCTTTGGATGCAATACCTACTGGGTTCTCTTGCAACAAGAGCTGTTCGTCTTTCAGGTCTACTGGATTTTGTGTTGTCTATAAGTGAGTGTACATTCCATGTGCATCCATGATGAGTGGAATCGTGTTTGTAGTTGTTTTTGTACATTTTTTTGTGTTTCAAATGAAGACTGAGATTCCCTGTCTGCCACAGTAATCAGGCCAGGTTTAAGTAAGGAGACAATTTTTTGGGAACCTTTTCTAGCCCCTTCTCACACCAGGAGGTGAGCACTGCGATCCTTAAATGCTGTTCAGATACCCAGGGAGCTGCCAAATCCCACTACTGCTTCCAGTGAGAAATGATCCTATGGCCTGGGCCACCTGTGACTACAGCTCCCAGTGTATTCCCCCTGCTGCTTCGTCACTTGCCTGTCACCACGGGACTTTGAGATAGGTATAATGGTAAAATGGTGTGGGTGATGTCTTTGATTAGTGTGTAAATTGGATGGAAGTGAGGCAGAGTTGCAAAGTGGCCAAGCCTCACTCTCCCAGAGTCATCTAAGGCCAGTGACAAGACAAAAGTCAGGATGGCTGGGGATGGCCTGGGATACAGTGGATGGCATCTTTGATATCTGACCAAGTTCCAAGTGCTCCATAGCACCTGCTTCAGCTGCCTTCATGCCATTTGGAACAAATTGTTCTCATCCTGCCATTCCACCAGGGGAAATCTTCACATGCTTGGGGTAGACATCCTCTTAACTCTGATAGGTTTGAGACCCCTTGGTTTCCCTTAACCTGATTTCACCCATCTGCTGAGATGGTTTATTGAAATGTGGCTGGCTGCTCATGCTACAGCTTTTTGGAGCTGCAGGTGAGAGTTGAATCCCAGGTAGACCCCAAAGATGGATAAGTAGCCCTCACTCCAGAGGTGCTAGTCCCCCTGAATGCTGGTACACCCCAACCTCCCTATGACTTTGGTGGGCACCACCATCTTCCCAGTCACCCAGGCTCACAGACCAGGTTGAGGTTATACTTGACTCTTCACTTTCTTTAGACCCTTCCAAGTCTAATCTGTGATGAATTCTTGTAAATTTTACCTTTATAACATCCCTCATATACACTTTCTTCTCTCTTCTGCCACTACCACTGCCCCAGTAGCCATTAGATTGTAAGCTCCCTGAGGTCAGCAACTATCTTTTGCTTCTTTTTGTATCCCCAGGGTTTAGCCCAGTGCTTGGCACATAGTAGATGCTTAATAAATGTTTACTGATTGTTTACTGGCTGCCTAACCCCACTTCTCTTCCCTATACCTCCCCAGTCTCTTGGGAGAGTGGGCTCAAACTTGAAGCTGTTTCTACACAGTGTTTGCCCCTCCTGGTTCAGTTATGAATTTAGCACATCCTTTTCATAGCCTTTGATCTATATTGGGTGAAAGAATTCTCTTAGGACTTTGCTCCTCACCATCGGGCTTCTAGCTATTTCTGTTATGGACTCCTACTGGACTGGGCAGGGCATTTGACCTCTGGGCTCTCTGCAGGGTTTGATGGCCCTGCCGGATTGGCTGATCCAATGGATTACAGGGGTTTGCTTTCTGATGGGAATCTTCAGTCCTTATCACTTTTGGCTTCTGGTTTGACCCAGTGTTCTGTGTTTTCTTCAGCCTCCAAGTTGGAGTGCTACTGAGTTCTTTCAGCAAGGGAAGTCATCCTCATCTGGATGGGTGGCAGATGCCCCTCCCTCTCACTTCTCTAGGGGTTCTGAGTTTTGCAACCCCCAGGCAAGAGGTAGGAGATGCCTAAGCTCTCCCTTCAAACACTCTTCCCCATTGAAAGGGGATTTCCCTCAGGGAGGGAGCTCTGTGTGCCTTCTCCTCCTCATTTCCAAAATGGTAATCATAGCACCTGTCTCCCAGGGTTGTTGTTGTGGAACAAATGAAATACCAGCTGCAAAGTGCTTAGCTTATAGTGGGTGTCATGGAAATGGGAGCTCTTACTACTATTAGGGGCAGTGAGCTGGCACAGTGGACAGAGTGTGGAAGACTTGTCTTCCTGAATTCAAATCTGGCCTCAGGCACTTCCCAGCTGTGTGACCCTGAGCAAGTCATTTAACCCTGTTTGCTTCAGTTTCCTCATCTGTCAAATGAGCTGGAAAAAGAAATGGCCAAGCACTCTGCTATCTTTGCCAAGAAAACCCTAAATGGGGCCACAAAGAATCGGATGTGTCTGAAAAAATGACTGAATGACAACAAAAAGGACTTTACGGATATTCTCTCATTCGATTTGTACCATAAACCGTGTGGTATTATTATTATCATTAGGCATTATTGTGCCCATTTTGAAGATGAGGAAAGTGAGTCTCCAAGAGACTTGATTTTGGTGAAGAGGTAATTGTTTGAAGGAACTAGAAATATTTAGTCTGAGAATGTAAGCTCCCTAAATACAGATGATACTTGTCAAGTGAACAAGAATTTATTCAACAGCAGACACTGGGCTAAACATTAGGGACACAAAGAATGATAGTTTCCGCCCTCAAGGAGCTCATAATCTAATGTGGAAAACACCATACAAACAAAACATAGGACAAATTCGAACTGATCTTCCAGGGAAGGTACCGAGCTCAAAGAAGCAGGGGGAAGAAAGGCTACTTGCATAAGGTAGGGCTGACCCTTAAAGGAGACCAGGAGGTAGATGAAGAGGGAGAACATTCCAGGCATGAAGGCCCAGCCAATGAAAATGCCCACAGTCAGGAGGTGGAGGCCAGTGGCCTTGGATTGTAGAATATGTAGGGGCCTGGGAAAGGAGTAGGGGGCCGGATTATGAAGGGCTTTGGAAGTCAACCAGAGGACTTTATATTTGATTCTGGAGGCAATAGGGAGTTTATTGGATGGGGGATGGGGCAGGCTGGCACTCTCAGACTCTTGATTTAGGAAAATCTTTAGTTACTGAATGGAGGATGGACTGGAGTGGGGAGATGCTTGAGCCAGCAGACACCCTGCCCCCCAGCAGCTATGGCAATAGTCTATGTGTGAGGTTGATGAGGGTCAGCATTAGGGTTGGAGCAGCATGAGAGGGGAGAAGGGGTTATATTCAAGAGATGCTGCAGAGGTGAAATAGACAGACCTTGGCACCATATTGGATCTGGTGGATGAGAGATGATTAGGAGTCCAGGCTGATTCCTGGGCTGGGAGACTGAGAGTTTGGGAGGAGGGTGGTGCCTTCTATAGTAATAGGGAAGGTAGGAAGAAGAGGGAAGTTTGGGGGAAAGAAAATGAATTTAAGAATATTGCCTTTCTTTTGTCCCCAAGTTTTGGCACATTGCCTAGTACCTACTAAGAGACTGAAATAATGATTCCATTGGTATAAGCAATGCCTAGGTGCAGAAAGTCCCTCCATCAAGCAGGTCAGTGTCTTCTCTGCTGCTTTTAGACAGGATACTAGATACAGAGCTGGCCAGCTGCCTAGAGCACTGAGAGGTTAATGGACTTATCCAGAGTCATGCAGCCATGATGGATCAGAGGTGTGACTTGAACCCAGAACTCAGGTCTTGCTGGACTAGACAGAGACTGGCTCTCTGATGCATCACCCTACCTATCATAGCATATAGTAAGCCCTTAATAAATGCTTGCTAATTAGTGATTGGTTGAATGATTTAAAGTTATTCTGCCTGATCTGAGGGAATAGAACCAGGACTGACAGGGGGATTACAGAGAGGTAAATTTAACTCACTATAAGGTGATTAGGAGTCTCCAGAAGTGGAACAGTGGGCAGCCTTGACAAGTAGTGAGCTCTCTCCATCACTGGAGATCTTCAAGCAGAAGCTGAGTGTTCACTGTTGAGGCTGTTGCTGAGATATGGTTGAACTAGAAGCCGCTGAGGTCCTTCCCAGCTCTGAGCCTTTGGGCTCCTGTGGCTTGCCTAAGGTCAGGCAGCCAGGCTGGACTAGAGGTGGGATTGGCAGGAGGCTCAGCACTCCCCTCAGGCCGCCACTGGCCAGCGGCAAATCTAGTCCTGTTCTGAGCAGCTGCTCAGTAATTACCCGATTGGTTCTTGCTTGCTGTTGTTGAATGAAGGTGAGTCAGAAGAAATCCATCTTCCTCTCTGCTCTGACAAAATAAAATGAGAAAGTGGAGCAATTGGAGGCCAGAGGTGGAAACTTCCAAGTGTAGCCAAGCTTAGCTGGCCCTGGGCACTTCCAGGACGAAAGCTCTGCCAGTCACTCCAACAACCAGAGGAAGATCGTGGCCATCCAATTCAGAGGGGCCCTGTGATTTATGGACTGGTTACGTTTGGGAAAGGCAGCAGAGTGTATTTTTGTAGAAGAATACTAGAGTTTTCCGTAGCCTTCAATCAAACAACCAGAATTTATAAAGTGCCTACTCTGTGCCAAGCTCTGGAACAAACTCAGGACCTGGAGGGAGAGACCTGGAACCAAGGCCTGGAAGCTTCATGAGAGACAAATGTGTGCTAGAATCAGAATCTAGAATCAGAGGCGGCTGTTGTTCAGTCATTTCAATTGAGTCAGGGGTTTTCCTGGCAAAGTTCTGGAACAGTTGGTCATTTCCTTCTCCAGTGCATTTTATGGATGAGGAAACTGAGACAAGCAGGATAAAGTGACTTGCCCAGGGTCACACAACTGAGAAGGATCTGAGACCTCATTTGAATACAGGTCAACACTCTATCCAAGTCTAATGCTGACAATAGGAGGAGCAAGGTTGAACCAGTGGTGAAGCATTGGAACACAATCAGAGGATCTGGGTTCAAATCCAGAATTTTTATAGATGAGGGAACCATTGTCCGGAGTTTGAGGCAGCTGCCCAGGTTCATAGAAGTACCAAGTGGGTGAACTGAATTAGGTCCTGGGTCTCTGAACATCATCATCCCCATAACACCATAGACAGGATAGGGACAAGAACGAAGATTTCATCAGCACAAGCAGAGGTAGCTCGTCCATGTTTAACAACGAGTTCTCTGGGAAAAAACAAACAAACAAATATACGATAGAATAGGATATAATAATAAATAACACAACATAATAAATTTATAAGACACACTTTTAAGGTTAATCTGCGTCGCTAACACTTTTTTCCCATCGCTTTCTTTAGTCTAGACAATCAGCAAAACGATAAACCATGCGCTGATTTGTCGTGTCTGCTGGTGTCTGAGGGCCGAGGGCTCACACTGGACATTTCACAAGTGGAATACACACTGACTTCGGTCCCCTTGGGTCTGGGGAACTCTGGACAAGGAAACTACCATTTCAGGTCAGCTCATCTCTGCAACTTAGGCTTAGAATGTAGCACAGATCCTTTTGAAATGCAGTAACTTACCCAGGATCACACAGCCAGTGTGTGGCAGAGACAGAACACAAACCCAGGTCCACCCTAACTGAGGTGTCCTCTCCAGCCTCTCATCATGGATGAGGACTGACAGGTCATCACTGGAATAGGCGACAAGGAGATCACTTTTGACCAAGTCTTCCAGGGGCATCTCATCCAATCTGTACGTGAATGGAAACCTCCTCTTCAATAGTTCCTGTTTATGCTCATTCAACCTCTGCATGAAGACCCCTTAAGGTCATTCCACTCTTGACTGATGTGGAGCTGAAATCTGCCCCCGTTGTTCCTGCTTCTGCCCTCAGGGACTAATCAGAACAAAGTTCATCTCTCCTCCATGCCAGCCTTCCCAATATTAAAACATGACAGCCGTGGATCCCTTGAGTCTTTTCCAAGCTAAACTTGCCCAGTTCTGTCAACCAATGCCTAGATGGCATGATCATTAGTCCTCTCACCTTCTCAGCTGTTTTCCTCTGGAGGCCCCCAGCTTCATGACCCTGGGTGGGTCACAGTCCTCTCTGAGGTTCAGTTTCCTCATTTGTAAAATGGGGCCAACAATTCTTGCACTCTCCCTTTATTTTAGGGTTGTAAGGGAAGGGCCATGTAAGCCTCAAAGCACACTAGACCTGGGATCTTGGATTCTTCTGCTCATCATTAATATGGGCAGATGGCAGCAGCCAAATCCAGCTCAAACTATGAAATGTCATAACTGTGGCTCATCCCAGGGGAGCAAGTCTTGCTTCCTCTGATCTGGGGCCCTGGACCCCAGTCCTGCCCACCACAGCCCCTCTCTGATTTCTTACCCTGATACAAGGAGAGTACCTGGAGTTATTTCTAGGGAGATTTCTGTCTGACCATAGTGGCCTGCTTCAGGACCCTACTCTGGTGGGTGATAGGATGGTACAGTGGTCTGAATTTATAGTCAGAGATCCAGGATTTAAGACAGGGAGATGGTGTATTAGTGTGGAAAGGATGCTTCATTTGGAGTCAGAGGACCTGGATTGAATCCTGATTCTGCCTCTTACTAGTGGGTTAGACTAGATGACTTCTGGGGTCTCCTCCAGCTCTAGAGTGATGATCTAATAGTCTGGATGACCATGGAGCAGTGGCTCCCCTTCTCTGGGCACCAAATTCCTCCTCTATAGAATGAGGGAATGACCTGAGAAATTCCCTTTCATCTCTGAGGTTCTAGAGGATTGGGGGTGGTGGTGGTGGTTGGGGTGAGCATTCCATGCCCACATTGTCTATTTGCATGAGTTGCAAAGATTTGAACACTGTTGGCTCCTCACTTTGTCCAACGGCCCAGAAACCTGCTTTGTGGGCACTTTGGAAAGTGGGAAGTTTGACTGTGTAGGTATCTGGGGCTTAACTTTGAAAGGGCCCAAAGGCACTAACTGGGGAGCACAGACTCCATCATGCTGGGTTCCCTCATCTAATCACCCCAGAGCCTGGGAGCTACCTTCAGGAAAAACTAGGGGAGATCAGAAGCAGGAAGTCCCAGAGGGGTCCCTGGTGAAGCATCAGCCTCCCCTGGGAGCATGTGAGGAAGAAAGTCATTGCTATGAAATGAATCAATCACAAGCATTTATTATGCACCTAGCACCAAATTTAGAGTTGGAAGGGACTTTAGAGGTCATCCAGTCCACCACCCCACTTTACAGATAAAGAAACTAAAGCCCAGAGCAAGAAAATGACTGTCTTAAAGTCATGCACACCAAACCTGACCTGTGGTTTCAGATCTCAGAGATTTAAAGAACCTTACAGGCCAAATAGTTCAACCTGCAGCTGTCCAGCTGCTCAGAAAAGTGGTCATCAGACTTCTTATAGAATACTTCCAGTGGTGGGAAGCTCTATCCCTCTTGAAATACCCCATTCTACTTTGGGATAAGTTTAATCATTAGCAAGTTTTTCCCGACACTGTTCCTAGTCTATACTTCAACCTGTCTCCTCGTAAGATTCTCTGGCTCCCCAATCTCCTTTGCTCCAGGTTCTGCCCTCTGGGAACAAACAGAACTGGGCTGATCCCTCCTAAGATCATGGGTCAGCCCTCTGAATCCTCAGGGACACTTCCAGTGCCTTGCTCTCCCATCCTCCCCTTTTTCCAGTTCCCCACACCTGCCTGCCAATGCGAACTCAATCCCTTCCCAAGGATTCCCTCACAGCTGCCCAGTGAAGTTGCTGGTGGAAACGGTTTTCTCTCCGTTTTGCAGATGAAAAAACAAACAAAAAGAAATGGAGTCTCAGACAGGGGAAGTGATTTCCTTACAGTCACAAGCTAGAGATTCATTTGGTACCTAGGACAGCTCCCCAGCTCTCCAACCTTTCAGACCAGGGCCCCCCATACTCCTGTACGCACTGTTCCTAAATATCCCTTGGAGGAGACAGCCAGATGGAGGGCATTCGCCAACCCCCTGACTCTCAGGTTTTTAAATCAAACATGCCCTTCTCCAGGAAGCTATTCTCAGGGTGATCTTTTCTCCCAACCCACTTGTGTGATCATCAGCGGGCAAAGTGCTTCTCACTTTCGTCTCTAGCCAATTTCCCTGCTGTGACTTACTCAGGGATTGGCAATCTTTCCATAAGGTGACGCCAAGTCTTGTTCAACTCCCTCCCTCCGTGGCAAGGGTCCAATGTGTCAGTAATGGGTCCTCTGTCCCTCAGGATTGTTTTCAAAAGACATTCAGATCTGCGTGGGAGCTATTGGCACTGGCTGGGTTTGGAAGATTCCCTGGGGTAAGACTAGCTTGAAGAAAATGCAGGAGCCTGGAGAAGGTGGTGACCTAGTGGCTAGCTGGATTGGCTGGAGGCGCTGGGAGTATTGGCAAAAGCTGGGGGAGAGGAGATAGTTGGGAAAAACCCAACTCCAAATGTCAGACTTTTATAGATTTAATTCATGAGTAAGGAAGAAAAAGTCTTAGGTGATTGTGGAAATGCTCAGTCAACACACACTTGCTATATGCCAGGCGCTGCCCTCAAGGAACTTACAGTCTACTAAGGAAGACAACATATGCACAGATAAGTAAATTTGGAGTAATGTGGGGATAGGGGTGTCAGGATAGACCAGTAGAAGATTGTGCTGGAGCTGAACTTTGATGGCAACTAGAGATGCTAAGAGGCAGAGATGAGGGGGAAGTACATCCAAGGCATGAGGCACAGTCTGGACAAAGGCTCAGAGATGGGAGATAGAATATTGCATATGTAGAACAGAAAGTTGAGTATTTTGGCTGGAACATGGAGCACATGTTGGTGTCTTGGATAATGGAATCAGGAGACTTGGGTCCAAATCCCAGCCCTGCCACTTACTATATGGCCCTGGGCAAGCCCACTGTACCTGTTGGAGCCTTATTTTTTTCTTCTATAAAATTGGGATAATAATAGTGTAGCCTCTTCTTTCCAAGTTCAGGAATTCCCCATCTCTTCCCAACTCACTCCTACTTATAGAAAGAAGGGCTTGAGACCCTTAATTATGTCTATAGTATACAGATACTACTATTCTCTCTCTCTCTCTCTCTCTCTCTCTCTCTCTCTCTCTCTCTCTCTCTCTCTCTCTCTCTCTCTTTCTCTCTTGCAGATAGGATTTGAACAGGGTTTGAGGATCTTGGAATCATGAAAGGTCAGAACTAGAAGTGATCTTAATGATAATTTAGTCCTCATTTTACAGATGGTACAACTGAGGCCCATGGAGGGGGAGGTCTTTTGCGAATGATCGCACAAAATCAATGTCAGAACTATATACAGAGCTTCCTCCTTTCACCTCCCTCCCCTCCCTCCCTTCCTTCCTTCCCTCCTCCCTCCCTCCTTTCCCTTTTGTTCCTTCCTTCCTTCCTTCCTTCCTTCCTTCCTTCCTTCCTTCCTTCCAATGCTCAAGGGCAAGAACCATGGAAGTAAGTTACAAAGAGGCCGATTTTGACTTGATGTCATACAATTAGAACTTTCAAAGTGGAAGATTCTGCCTTAGAAGGTAGTGAGTTCCCCCATCGCCAGAGGACTCCTAGCAAATACTGGACAACCACTTGTGTGGGATGCTTAGAGGGCATGCTTGCTTAGGTGTGGGTTGGCCCACCTAGATATGCACTGAGGTCCCTCCCAGGTGTGAGTGTGGACGCTTCTGTGAACATTTCCTTAGGTCCAGCATCCCTAAGAATTTGCTTTGCAGGCCTTCTGATCTCTCTTGCTTCCCATGTAGATGGTCATCCAAACCTGACTTGAACATGGCATATGGTGAGAAGCTCCCTGTCATGGCAGCCCACTTGAACCATTGCTTCATATGGCTCCCTGCACTCTGGCTTGCAGACATGGAAAGTTGGAAAGGCCCTTAGCGAGTCTGGCTTTTTTGTTTTCCTGAAGAGGAAACGGAAGCTTGTAGACAGGAAGTGCCTTGGCCCAGATCACCCACCAAGAGGATGGCCAAGCACAGAGTAGAATCTGGGTCTCCTCCCTCTGAGCTCACTGCTCTTTTTGGGCCCCATTCCGTCCTTTGGGAGAACAGTTGGGCTGTCCTCCTGCGGGTCCTTTTAAAACCAGAGCCACATCTATTCTGGTCCCTGCTCTGCCATCTGCTTGGCCGTGGTACTAACCCATATGGAATTCTCTGTTGTGCTCACTATCTTCCCCCTCCCATCCCACTTTGGCTTGTGCTGCTGGAGATAAAACCATCCCAACAGGCGGGGGCAGGGTTCCATATGTCCAGGTCTCTGTAGCTCCTTCCAATCAGGAGAACAAGGGCACCACCAGTGGAGAATGGGATCCTTCCAGGAGGGGGACCCTGAGATCCATCCAATTTCAATGTGATGTGCAGAGAGTTTTGTTGTTGGTGCTGTCTCAGATGTTAGTGTCCTACCCTGCTGGGCTCTTTAAGGCAGGAGCAAACTGAAGGAAACAGCATGGGGTAGAAGGAAAGATTACTGGACTGGAAGGCAAGAATCCTGGGTTCTAGTCTGGTTTCTGTTACTTACTAACTATATCTAGTCACTCCCCCTGTCCGGGCTTTAGTGCCCTCTTCAATAGAACAAAGAAGCTGGACAAAATGATTTCTAAGATCCTTTTCAGTTTTAAAATGTTAGGTTTTCTATTCTAAGGTCCCTCCCAGCCCTGACACTCCCTGACACTGTTCTTCTTCTTCTTCTTCTTCTTCTTTTTTTTTTTTGGCTTTTTGGCAGAGGGAGGCAGGGCAGTTGGGGTTAAGTGACTTGCCCAAGGTCATATGGCTAGTAAGTATTAAGTGTCTGAGGTCAGATTTGAACTCAGGTCCTCCTGACTCCAGGGCCAGTGCTCTATTCACTGCACCACCTAACCACCCCTACACTCCATGTTCTAAAGTTCCTCCAAGCTCTGACATTCACTCTTCTACAGCCCCTCCCAGCCCTGCCATCACCTGTTCTAAGACCCTTCGTAACTCTGATAGTCTGAATTCATCTCAGTGTTCTTTAGAGTGGGTTTGTCCCCTTTTTCATTATGGATGTTTTGTTCAATATCTATGTGATCTGCGGTGGGAAAAACTGATGAACAGCAAGGGTGTGGGGGAGGAGTGAGAGAATAAAGGAAGAGAAAGAAGGGAGGGGGAAGCTAAGATGAGCCTGGCAAGGGGGCACATCAGAAGGAGTTTTATTGGAGTTGCTCCTGATTTCCCAGGGGGCTCCTGCTGGGGTGAACCAAAGGGACTGCGGTTTCCCAGAAAATTAATTGTCTCATTCAGGAGTGAACCAGCCAGCCAGCCACCAAGCTAAGCCCTGGACACTGGAGTCTGACTAATGGTCTTTTGTCAGCTGCATTGGGTTCTGGGCAGTTCTACAGTAGGAAGCCTTCCGTACCTGGCCTCCTAACTGTCTTTCCCCATTCAGGGGGTCAGAGACAAGGGACATGGACATTAGTACCATGATGCATGCCCCTGGTGCCCCACTCCATCACTGTCCCCAGATAGACTGAGGCATATGGTAGGGCCCCAGTGCTTTTGTCTGAACTGAATCTATGGGAGGCTGAGCTGCTTTAATTCAATTTTCCTCAGTCCTAGCTGAGGTTATGCTTCTGGCCTGGGTGGTGCCTGGTGATGAAGAGGCCATTCTTGTCTATCACTCCCATATATAGATTGGACCCCTCCTGCAGACAAGGACCATATGTAAGAGCAATACATGGGAAGGCTGTCGGAGACCTTCTAGTTCGAAGTCTTCATTTTACAGATGAGGAAACTGAGGCCCAGGGAAATTAAGCAACTTCTCCAAGGTCATAAAACACAGCAAATCTCATTTGAACTCAGTTTTGGAAGATCTTGAATAAAAACACCCATCTTGATCCTGCCATGGGTATGAGAGCAGCATTAGGCCATGGCGCTCTCCGAGGTGCTGAATCACCTTGTTGACTGACTCCCTACCTCTGCTTTTAGTCTGGCCACAGATGATTTTGATCCCTGCCTATGGCTGCTACCCATCCCAGTTGCTGCAGTGAAATAACCCTGGATTTAGTGTCTGAGGACCTACATTCAAACCTTAGTTTTGCTCCTTTCTGATTGTACAACTTTGGGTGGACCCTGGTTTCAGAAAGATTAAGTGACTGACTGGCTAGAGCTCTTCCATGTCAGAGTGGACATTTGAGCTTAGTTCTGACTATTTGGGCAGAGTTTTAATGCCTCCCAGGTGACAAGGGTCCTTTCCGATTGATTGGAAGTATGATTTTTAAGTATCTAAAAAGATGACAAAATACCCAGAAACTGGGCATATCCAGAAAAACCAACAGATTCTGAGAGAGAAAAATTACTATTCTGGCAGGAAGTTGAGTGATGGAAGATCATGTGGTGATCTGCCCATGATGGTAGACCAACTTGTGCCCACATAGGCATCAGGAGGAAAGTGGGCAGATATTCAGCATGTTTATAGCCAATTAGTGAACCCAGTGGTCAGATTGTTGTTAAGTCCCAGCTTGATGTTTACTAGCTCTGTAGTTGAACCTTGGTTCCTTCACCTATAAAAGAGAGCTATCTTCACAGAATGGTGACAAGACAAACACCATGTAAACTGTCAAGGGGTTTAAGACACGGAAGACATTGTGTCTCATAAAGACTCATGGAAGAAACTGGGAATGTTTTGCTAGGGAAGAGAAAACTCAAGGGATACATGGTGGCTGTCTTCAAGTATATGAAGGACAGTCATCAGGAGGAGTGATTAGCTTTGTTCTATTTGGCACCAAGGGACTATAGTAGGAAGATGATGGTGGGGGTTTTTCAGAGAGGCAAGTGTCAGGAAACTTCCTAACCTTTTAGAGCTATCCCAAAGTGCAATGGTGGTGGGCTCCTCCTCCTGGAGGGTTTTAGAGGCTGGATGACCCCTGACTTCCTTTCACTTTCTGGATCAAATTTTAAAAAATCCTGTTTGGCTTTTAAACCATAAGCTGACTCCTTCCTCTCTTTCCAATCTTCTTCTACCTTCCTCCCTTCCTCCCCCCAGCACACTCTGTGGTCCAGTGACACTGGTCTCCTTACCATTCCTTGAACAAGACCCTTCATCTCATGTTCACTGTTGTCCCCATGGTTACACGTCTCCCCTTCTTCACATCTGCCTCCTGGTTTCAAATTCTGGCTGAAATACTGCTATGTACAAGAAGCCTTTCCCCACCCCCTTTAATTCCATTGCCTTCTCTCAGTCAATTATTTCCCATTGCCCGTATATACCTTGTTTGTTATCTCCTCCATTAGAGGGAGCTCCCTGAGAGTATACCAGGGTTGTATAGCCAGTGTTTAGTACAGTGCCTAGCACAGGGTAGGTGCTTAATAAATTTGTATTGACTGGCTGAATTGACCCCCTTTGAGAGAGTCCAGGTTAGATTCAATGACATCTAAGGCCCCTCCCACCTCTGAAATTCTATACCTTTGAAGATTCATTATTCTTATTTCAACATGCCAAAGGACTCCAAGTTTTCATCTATAGCTAGGTGGTACAGTGGGTAAGAGTGCTGGATTTGGATTCAAGAAGACCTGAACTTAATCCAGTTTTGGATGCTAGGTGTGTGACCCTGGGAGGTAACTTAATCTCTGCCTGCCTCAGTTTCCTCATCTGTAAAATGGAGATAATGATACTTACTTCAAAGTGTTGTGATGATTAAATGAAAAACCTTAAAGTGGTATGGAAACACTAGTTGTTATCTTCATCACCATCATCACCATCATCACCATCATCATCACCATCATCACCATCATCATCATCACCATCATCACCATCATCATCATCACCATCATCACCATCATCACCATCATTAGTCATTTCTTCTGCTATTGCCGATCTTACCTTCCCCCTGCCGTAGTGGAGTTTCATGAGCTTCTCAGAACAAAAGTCATCTGTGACCCATCAGACTGCAGCTGGTGAATCTCTTTTATGGTAGCTTGGTGGGTCTTCAAATGATACTTCAAATGTACTCAAAGGGCATCATTATTTCTGTGTTTCAACTCTGTCCAGGTGGGTCAGAATTGCCCAGAGCCTTTGACTGCCCAGAGACAGCACTCCTGTGTGCCAAAGCCCTGGAGAAAGAGGTTAACTTATTCTTGTGAAATCATCTCATGTTGATGAAGCAGTGACTATGTGCAGGGCCCTTGTCCAGAACGTGGAGTGGAGGGATGAAAAATGGCCCAGTAGGGATGGTAAGACGTGCACTCAGAACAAGCATAAGTCAAGGTACCCTGTGTCTGTGGGGGCTGGGCACCTCAGGGCAGATCGTCTGTCCCCTCTGGATCTCAGGAGCCTCACTTCTAAATCACAGGGTTGGACAGATTGACCTCCAGGGTCCCTTTTAGCTCCAAATCTAAGGTCCTATGGCTAACCCTGGAAAAATACTTAATCCTGTGGTGACTCAGTTTACTTTTGTTCTAAAAAAGATGGGGTTGGGTTGAATAGCCTCTGAGGTTCCTTCTGGGTTCAAATCTAGCCTCCTCTGAGGCTAGGAGGGTTTCATATAGATGGAAGAGAGACCGAAGGGTAATGGGAGATGGAAGAATCACTTCTAGCAGGGTAGAATCAGGGAAGGCTTCAAAGAGACAGAGGTACCAGGCCATGAAGAAGGCAGGTTAAGACTGAGTTTGGGAGGGCCTTGAATGCCAGGAGAAAGTATTTGTATTTTATCATGTAGGAGATAGGGATTGACTAAAGGTCTTTGAGCCTCTTCTCTTTGAAGGTTTCCCTGGTCCTGAAAAGGTATCTAAGCTGGAGGGAAGGGAAAGAGGTGAGATGGTTGCTGGGAAAGATGGACTTTGGGTGTTTGAGGCCATTGGCACAGTCCTTAAAGGGTTGGTTTGATTGCAGCTGTTTCAGGGGTGAGAGGATAGAAGGCAGAGCCCACATGGGACACAGGACAACCCAAGGTCTGCTTGGTTTGGGAGGTGCTAAGGCTGGTGATGCAGGTTACACAGTATGGAGAGAAGATCTTTCTTGGGTTAGAAAAGAGATTTTCCCTGATGAAAAGAGGGATTTGGGGCCTGGATCCCCACTTGTGATCCCTTGACCTCAGCCGCCATGTCACTGTTCCTGAGCCAGATGGAGGGCTCTGGCCATGGCCCAGGGCCAGTGGTCCGCAGACCTCCTTTGGTGGCCTCTGTGAAGCTTGGCTAGGAAGATCGGCCAGGTGAGTGAGAGGAAGTCTTGAGCCAGATTCCTTCCTACACGGCCTTTGGGGCTGGGCCACTGTGCCCTCTTCTCACCTCAGAGATTCTCGAGTTCCTAATGAAAAAAGCTGCCTGAGTCTTTGAGATAAAGTTTTTATTATGTTGCCAGTTTAATGACAAGGAGACTCTCTCTAATCTAATTGTCATTATTACACACTCCATCATCCCTGCAGCCTGGCTTTGTGTTCACTAAAGAGTTAGGTGTTTGGTCCTGGGATGAGGAGGAGGGAGACAGAGATGGGCAGGGCTGGAAACCAGGCCTAAGCTGCCTGAGGAAAGGAATTAAAAGTAGGCCCTTAGAACAGGGGATGTCAGGTCTGGGAGGGGCCTGAGAACAGGGGATGTCAGGTCTGGAAGGGGCCTGAGAACAGGGGATGTCAGGTCTGGAAGGGGCCTGAGAACAGGGGATGTCAGGGCTGGGAGGGGCCTGAGAACAGGGGATGTCAGGGCTGGGAGGGGCCTGTGAACAGGGGATGTCAGAGCTGACAGTCTCTGGTTTCTGACAGGCCTTTCTCTGATACTTTCCAGATCCAGTACAAACTCTTCTGTTTGACTTTCTAAGCTATTCCCAGCAGCCCCTCTTGCCTTCCCAGCCATCTTACTCTTCACCCCTCTCTGCCATGCATCCCCTGCTGCTCCCTGATCTGCCATTTCCTGAAGGCTCATTTTCTCTGGCTGCTCCCCATGCCTGGAATTCCCTCCCTCCTCGTCTTCCCTTCAAGCCCAGCTGACAGCCTGTCTTCAACCAGAAACCTTTCCAGAGCTCTCTTAGTTCTACAGTCTTTCATCTGCTGAGTATCTTCAGTGGACCCTGCAGGTAAATTGTGTGTTTGTAGTTGTGTGTGTGTCTCCCCCATTAGACTGGAGGGGCCTTGAGGGCCGACACCATCTTCTGCCTTTCTTGGTATTCTCAGCACTTAGAATTGGACCTGGTGCTCAGTAGGTGCTTTTGGTTGTTGGTGAGTCATTTTTCAGTCTTGTCCTACTCTTGGTGATCCCATTTGGGGTTTTCTTGGCAAAGATCCTGGAGTGTTTCCCTTTTCTGTCTCCAACTTATTTTACATATGAGGAAACTGAGGCAAACAGGGTGAAGTGACTTGCCCAAGGTCACACAGCTAGTAAATGTCTGAGGCTGGATTTGAACTCAGGAAGACGAGTCTTCCTGGCTCCAGGTCTGCCGCTCTATGTGCTGAGCCACCTAGTGGCTCCTGGCTGTGACACCCCCCCTGTCCTGAGGCCCCTCCCAGGTCTGATCCACTCCTCCAAAACCGCTTTCATTGTTCTCCCTCCGAAAAAACCACTCCAACCCTTTACTTCTTCCTAATTTCTCCATTATCTCCTCCCCTCCCCCCCTGCCAGTTGCCATCTTTTCATTCCTCACTGTTTCTCACCCCAGGCATCCAAGTGATCGCCAAGCCCTCTCTGTGCTGCCTTCCTAGCCTCTATGGCTTGCACTGCTTCTCTCCTCTGACACTTCCACCCCTGCCTCATTCCCTCCAGCCTGGACTATTGCAATAGCTGCTGGCCGGTTGGTTTCCCCCATCCCATCCATCCACCGCTCTACTGTTCAATTGAACATCCTAAAGCATCAGTCTGACAATGTCTCTCCCTCACTCAATAAACCCCAGTGGCTCCTGTTACCTTTGTGATCAAATATAAAAGCCTCTCTTTGGTGTTAAGAGCCCTTCATAACGTAGCCTTTTCCTGCCTTTCCAGTCTTCTTATACCTTGCTCCTCCCACCTGACTTTATGATCCAGCGATTTTGTTCTCCTCAAGCAATGTGGCCCATCTATAGTCTTCAGGCATTTTTACTGGCTGCCCCGGCCCGGGGATAGTAATGCTATTGAGCTTGAAGGTGTCTTGTGAGGACCCAATGAGATAATCATTGTAAACTGCCTGGCACACAGTAGGCACTTTTAAAGTGTAATAATAATTTCACTGATGAGGAAACTGAGACATAGAAAGGTGATGTATCCACAGTTGCACAATTGGTCACAAAACAAGCATTTATTAGGCACCTACTGTGTCAGAGTCTGGTCTCAGAGAATAATGAACCATAGAATCAGAGTCAGGGAGCCTGGCTTGGAACCCCAGCTCTGCAATTTACTACCTGTCACTTCCTCTAATCACCCTCCCTCTGGGCCTCCGTTTACCACCCCCCCCCAAATAAGAGGTTCTAAATCCTCAGAGCTAGAAGCCTATGCCCAGTGGGTTTTGCACAGCACCTACTTCCCTGCCTCCCAACCCTCCTCACTTCATCTTCTTGGTCTCAGGCTGTCCAGGAGATGGTCAGAATACAAGATCACAGGATTACTCTATGAGGAACATGTATACTGGTGACTGGACCTTTCTCTTTCTGTAGGAGATGCCTGCTCACTTGGCTCTACCAAAAACCAAGAAGCCCTCAGCTGTAGAGCTTTCATCTCTCTGAGTAGTTGGGCACAGAAATGTTAGGTAGTGTTGGAAATTTCATCCCTGGTTTAGCAAGGGGAGGGAGGGCACAAAAGTCTTGGGGGCTAGATTCCAAAGTTGGTTTTTTCAATGGGTTATTTTTCTTCGGAGTCTTCCTTCTTCAATTGGTGCCCAGGCTCTTTAGAAGGGTCTCTTTTCTCTGGCACACACCTCGCAGGACTGTTGCAGAAGCCTTCAGCCCAGCCCTCCCATCTTATAGGGGGGTAAATTGGCTTTAGGCTCACAAAGGTCCTAAGCACCAGAAGTCATGTATGGGTCCTCTGACAGAGCGCTTTCTGCACATTTTAGTGGCTTAATAAATATTTATGGACTTGCTCAATCCAATGACAGTTAGATCTTCCTAAACGTGGCGGTTCTCAGCTACAGCCCCAAGTGCTTCCAGGTTCTCTGGGAAAAGTTGCTGAGTGGCATTTCTACTCTACCCTCCTCTCTGGGGATGAAAGGTTCACAGGATCCATATGAGTGTATTTAGCTACATTGTATCTATGTGTATTTGTTCACATGTCCCCCCAGTTAGAGTGTAATCTCTTTGAGGGCAGAGATTCTTTGTACTTGTGCCCCCAGAACCTAGGCCAGTGCTTGGCACATAGTAGGTATTAATAAATGCTTGAAAATTTAGTGAATCTAATTTTTGAACTCAAATGTAATAAGACAACTCCTCTAAGTAATAAACTAAGGCCCGGGTTGAATGACTTTCCCAACATTGTGCGTGTCACAAGTAGGCAGATGAAGATTGGAATCCAGGTTGTCTGGATCCAAATCTGTCATCACATGAGAAGAGGGTTAAAAGATGTACATGTGTTTCCTCTCAGGGTTTTGGCCTAAGTAACAAATAGAATTGAGAGACCCTAGGAGGAAGGCGTGGAGTATGAGATTACTTCTCAAAGGAGGATTAGAAGAGCTTTGAGGTCTGAAGCAGAGGAGGCATGGGGGTCCCCCAAACAAGGCAGCAGGAGCTGGGTAATCCTGGCCAGATGTTGGTGCACTTAGAGGCTCAGGCAGCTTAAGCACATTAACCCCAGGAACATCTGGAAGGCTAGTCAATGCTTCATGCTTGGAGTGATTAGAGACAAAGATGCAATGGGGAGCATAATAGGGGGGCGTTTCCCAAGGAGTCCTGGGGGTGGGGCAGATAGTGTGGTATGACAGAGAGCTCAGTGCATCGGGAGTCAGGACACCTCTGGGCCTCTGTGGGACCCAGAGCAAGCCAACTGCCTTCTTTGTGACTCAATATACAAAAGGATTCCACATCCATTCTCTCAATGGAGCCCTACAAGCCTCTACCCCATCCCCATCCAGGAGAGAGGCAGGGCAGGGGACAGATGTCCATTTTACAGATGAAGATGTTAAGGCCTACAGAGGGGACCTAGATTGCCCCTGATTTCACAGAGCTGATTATAGATACACTCCTTTCAATGTCTCTTGGTTCCCTGACAACCTCTCACTGCCTCGCTAAAGTTCTGTCTTTAAAGTTTATGCTATTTTGTTGTAAGTGGAAGCCTGAAGTAGTGAAGAAATTCTAGATAAGGTAGCAAAGGGTCCCAGGTTCAAGTCTTCCCTCTGTTCGTTGAATGGACTTTGTGACCTTGGGCAAGTTTTGATGCTTGGAATCTCAGAGTGAATGAACTCTGGAAGTTGAAATCTCTTTCAGCTCTAGCATTCTTTGGCTCTGGGTTGATGGACTTTTCATTCCCTAAATACACTCCCTACACTCACTTGCCCAAATATCTCTGTTCTGCCCACTCGTATCCTCGTGATGCTTGTCCCCGTTGGCCTGGCATTTCCTTTGTGGGAAAAGGTTGGTGTTATCTGTGGGCTGGCAGATTTCCCCGCCCTGCACACTCCCTCACTGACATCATTCCCCAAAACCTTTCTGGGAGACCTCCCCCACTAGTGCAACTGGGGAGGCTGAGCTGTGGGAGCAGGAAGGCAGCAGCTGTTGCCAATAACCCTGAGGAGGGCACTAGCCTGCCTCCCACTCTGCCTTAAGGCAGCAGATAAAAGCAAGGGGAACCACAGGCCCTGGGCTGCTGTTTTAGACTAACTTTACATATTGCTCTGGCTCATGGAGTATACTTCAGAGAAGATGGAAGAAAGGGAAAGGGTGGAGGAAGAGAGACAGAGACACACAGAAAGAGATAGAGATACACTCAGAGAGAGACAAAGACAGAGACAGGAAGAGAGAAGAGAGAGAGATGGGGAAAACATAGGAGAGAGGAGTAAGAGAGGGAAAGTGGATATTGAGAGGGAGACAAAGGCAGAGTAAGAAAAGAGAGGAGAGAAAGAGAAATCAATATATCAGTCAGCAAGCATTTATGGTGCACCTACTATTTTTCAGGTATTGCGCTTGACTCTAGAGATACAAATATACAAGTGAAAGTCTCTTCCTCCCCAAAGCTGACAATCTATAGGGAAAGACAGTATTTGCACAAATAAGCAAATACACACTATATACACGGTAATATTGGGGGAAAGGAAGAGGCACTAGTAGAGGAGCTTTGAAGTAAGCTAGGGATTCTAAGTGATAGAGATAAGGAAAGATTAGATATTAGGCAATGGGGGCTGGCCTATACAAAGGCATGGAAATGGGAAGTCGAGTGTTATGTAGAAGGAGCAGCAAAGAGTCCAGTCTGGTTGGATTACAGAATACATAAGATACAGATTTAGAGCTTAGAACCTATCTAGTTCTTTAAGATTGGATCATGAAGAGGGGTCTGAAAGGAAATAAAGAAAGGGTAAGAATTTGTGATTGGAGTTTGGGTAAATAAAAGAGAAAAGAGGCAGGGAAAGAGAAGCAGATGGCACCTGCTTAGAGATGGCATAGAGCACTCGTGGTGAATATCCTCTCTTACCACCCTCTTCTCTCTGTAAAGAGTGGCAAAGAGAATAGAATCAAGCAAAGTGCACAACTAATGACCAAAACTGTAGATATAAATGGAATGAACTCACTCATTAAGTGGAAATGGATAGCAGAAAGAAACAAAAAATATGTCACTTACCAGAAACACTCTTGAAACAAAGATTCACCCACAGTTAAAATAGAGACAAGAACAAAATTCATTATTCTTCAACTGAATTTTAAAAAGCAAGGCATTAATCACGATTTCAGATAAGACAACAGCAAAATTAGACCTGATTAAAAGGTAAACTACATAATGCTAAATGTTATCTAAGACAATAAATTAATGCCAACACTCCTCTATTACAGGTAAGTGGGAGAGTGGGCGGTTTGAGGAGGAAAGAAAAAGTTTGGAACAACTGCTTGTGGGGAGTGGGGTACTTAATTCAGGGAGGGAGGAGGTTGAGTGGAAGGATTGCCTGGTTATAGTGAGAGCCCAGTTGAGGTTAGCTAGCATAAGTCAGTGGTTCTCAACCTGTGGGTCACGACCCCTTTGGGGGTTGAATGACCCTTTCACAGAGGTCGCAGGGGTCACCTAAGACCATCAGAAAACACACATTTCCAATGGTCTGAGGAACCAAGACACCGCGCTCCTCTGTCTCCAGGTGGGTCCACCCACATGCAAACATGCCCACATATGAGTATTAAAGGTTTGCTGCATTAGGAAGGTTGAGAACCACTGTCTTAGGGGATGCTGTCATAATGGCTCTGTGATTTTCTCCCACTCTTCATCAGCAGAGAGTGGAGGACATAGGTGTCAGGAACAATTCAGGGCTGTGGTTTGGCAAGGGGGAGAGCAGAAGAAAACTATAAGACAACTATATAACTTCAAAGTTTTTGAAGTGAGGAAGATGAAGACAAAGCAAGGGGGAGGAGCTGGGAAAGTACTAAAGAGTGAAAGGACCAGAAGTCACAGTGAAGGTGAAGAACAGGTTTTGGTGGAATGAGCCACAGGATGAGATGAACTGATGGAAGCTTATTGGTCAGATAAATGAAATTCAGAGTTCTTGACTACGTGTTATGGTCAGATCAAGGGTCTGATTGTCCCTGTGCAAGACTGAGGTAAAGGTTATATGGGAGTTGAGGAGACTGAGGGATTGGGAGGTTTGACTACTTGCGTACTTGTAGGTTCAACCTATTCCCAAATATATGTTGAGGGTTGGGGTGGAGAAGAAGACTATTAATCTTTCTCTTTGAGAAAGGAGAGAGAATGACCTAGGAATCTGCAGTCTGAGGAAAGTGGTGGGAGTTTGAGAAGGAAAAAGACCAGCCCACCAGATGAGAATTGTGAGTGACAGTCCAGTACATTTCTGGGCTTCTGAGATTTCTGGGTGGTTTTCCCCCTGAGCATCTGCTTCTGTGTTCCTTAGTGGTGCACATAGGTTCCTGGAGGGGAGGGTTGTGTTTGGGGCTGTACTGAAAGCTGCCTGAGGTGTTAGACACAGAGAATATAGAACATATGGGTGAGGATGACTCATTCTTCTCTTTCCCTTCTTTCTTTTTCTCTCTATCCTTTCCTCTCCCCCTTTCCCTCTTCTCTTTCTCCCTTCCTTCCTTCTACCTGAAGTATATATTCAGTTTTTCAACAGATTCTCTGAGTTGGAAGGGCCTGTACCTGACTGAAAGTCTTCTTTATGGTATACTGGACAAGGAGTCATTCAGTTTTTGCTTGAAGACCCTCAGTAATAGGGCACTAGGAGGCATCTAAGCAGAGCAGTCGATAGAGTTTTGGGTCTGGAGGCAAGAAGACCTGACTTTAAATCTGGCCTCAGACAGTTCTTAGCTATGTGACATTGGGGCAAGTCACACAAACTTGGTTTGCCTCAGTTTTCTTGCCCCAAAATGGGAATAATAATGGCACCTACCTTGCAAGGTTGTTACGAGGATTAAATGAAATGATATTTACAAATACTATGTGCTTGGCACAAGTAGGTGCTTTATAAGTGCTAGCTATAATAATAATAATAATTATTATTATTTTCCTATTCCACTTTTGAGCAGCTCTCATTATCACGAAGATTTTCCTTACATCAAAACTAAAACTATTTCTTTGTAGTTTACATCTTCTGTTTTCAGTTTTACCCTCCAGGGTGCAGTTTAGCTGCAACCACTGCAATCTTAGCAGCACCTTCAGAGCCCTTCCCTTTGGTCACCTAAGATGGAAGGAAGGAAACCTGTTGTGTGCCATGCACTGTGCTAAGTGCTTTACAAACATAATCTCATTTGCTTCTCCCAACAAGCCTGGGAGAGAGGTGCTTCTATTTCTGTTTTTATAGTTTCCAACCTAGTCAGAAGTTATGGGACACAGGCACCTCCCAGCCATAGATGGGCATGAGATGTAGGGTGGGTATTGGGCATCTACAAGTTATAGAAGGGCATGAGATGTAGGATGGGTAGTGGGCACCTCCAGCTCATAGAAGGGCATCGGATGCACCTCCCAGTCATAAATGGGCGTGAGATGTGGGGTGAGTCTAGCACAGCCTGGAGGAGCATTCCCATTGGTGGTTCCCTTTCCTCTCTTGGAATGGTCCCCTAGGGTGCTCCTAGTGCCAACCCCCATGGGGACACCACCACTTCCATCTCTTCCCATGAACATGCACAGTTCTTTTCCATCCTGAGAAAACTTTGATTTTCCCCTATGCTCTCTTCCTTAAGCTACTGTTTGTTTTCTCTCCTTCCTTTCTTGGCCAGACTTCAACAAAAACGTGTCCCTACCCTGTGTCTCTGTTTCATAATCACAGAATTGTGGACTGTCAGAGCTCAAAGCGACCCCAGAGGCCATCTTGTCTAATAATTCCTCCGTCTTGCTGAGGAAGAAGTTGGGGCCGGAAGCAGCTTGCTGGGAATTAGCATGGGGCTGGAATCAGAGCCTGGCAGCTTCTCTGAGGTCTGGGCATCTTGGTGGGCCCCTGGGAAGAGGAAGACCACTGTGTGTGTGCGCAAGGGCACAGACTAGGGCATTGCCTGGGAGCAGGATGTGAGGGAGGTGTTGATGGGATATGGTGGTGATAGGGTGTGGTGCTGATAGGATATGGCGCTGCCCTAGGCACGTGACTTGGGCATCTTTGCCAGAAGTGAAGATTTGTCTGGACCTTCTTTCTCCTTCCCTCTTTCGGTTCTTTTTTTTGTAACTGCAGCCTCCCCACACTTCTCCTCTGTCAGCCGGGCTCAAAATTCAAAATAGTTTTTAAATGTAAGAGAATGGAAGGGGCCAGGCCTTTCATTCTCTACCAGACCGTGAGTTCCAAGAAGGCAGGGCAAGAGGCTAGGCTGAAGGCCAGATCTCCCCCAGCAGCCCACCCAGGGCTCTCCGCATGGACCAGGAGCTAAGGCATTGGGGGATGATCACCCCAGGGGCTGGGAAAGACAACAAAGGGGCTTTTTTGCACCCAACCCCAGTGGATTCAAAGGCCTAGGGACCAGCTGCGATGTCTTCTTGCTCAAACACTGCCAAGCACCAAACGACTTGGAAACTCCACATAAAACTGAATTATAAGATAACAAACATCACGCAGATGTCGGCTTTGAGGTTTTTTTATTTTTATTTTTTAAACCCAACGAATGCCAAGTCTGTGAACAAAGCTGGGAGGAAGGGAGGGAGCCCGAAGAGCTGAGGGAGCCAGACTGCTTTGGGGAGCTGATCGAAAAAGGGAGTTGGCCCGTCCTCCTCTTCCACAGCCCAACCCCCAACCTCAGCAGGCTGACAGGCAGCTTTAGGGCTGGGACTCTGGGAGGAGAGGCCTCTCCCTCTCATCCTCCTAGAGACACAGAATGGCTGATCTGAGAGCACAAAATGTCCCAGCTAGGAGGATTGTAGGACACAGAGCACAGAATGTCAGAGCTGGGAGGGACTGCCAAATTCCCTTTGTAGCCTAATGAAACATTACCCCTTTCATGTACCGTTTAGTCCAGTCAAACGGGCCTTTTTGCTGTTCCTATCACACAACACCCTAACTTCCCACCTCCGTGTCTTTGCACAGACCACCTCCCATGCCTAGAGCACTCTCCTTCTTTACTGTCACTAAGAGTCATGAATTCGAGTTACAGAGCCCTGGGTGTGGCCTGGAGAGAGGCTGGGACTAGCTAGAGGGCTCTTCTAAGACTACCTCACTCTAAGTGAGCACCTGCAAAGGCCTTGGCTGAAAAGGGCCAGGGTCTCCCATTGCATCCTGGGTCATCTCCGGTCATTCTGATGAATATCTGGTCACTGGACCCAGATGGCTCTGGATGAGAAGGTGAGGCTGGTGACCTTGCACAGCCCTGCCTCACTTAAATCAAAGTCAACTGCAAGTCATGTCATCATGTCCCTGATGCCGTGGTCCTCTTTGAGAACAAAGGACAAACACGACCTGGGAGGCTGAGGATTGACTGGGGACTGAGGTTTCCATGGTCTCTGATCTTGGGAGCTCTCAGTCTAGTCAATCACAATAACGGGTAGCATTTCTCTCTCCATGATTTAACATTTGCAGCACATGGAACAGACATTTTCTCATGGGGTCCTCATGTCAATTCTATGAGGTAGGTGTGATTATCTCCATTTTACAGATGAGGAAACTGAGGCCGAGATAAATGATTTGTTTAAGGTCACTCAGTCCATAAGGATCTCCCATGGGATTGGAGCTTAGTTCTTCCTGATTTCAAGTCTCATGTGGAACAGAAGTCGGGGATGGGGAGATGGCAGTCCTTCCCGTTCCCAAACCGATGATCCTACGTAACATTTCCACGTACATTTTCTTTGAATCTGACAAAAGACTTAAGGCAGGATAAGCCAGTGTTGTTACCCCCTCCCATTTTACAGAGAGCACAACTGAAGCACAGAAGGGGAAGTGACTTGCCTAGGGCTACGCAGCTTCTAAATGGCAGGGCTTGGACCTAGATCTCTGACTCCAATTGTGTTCTTTCTCTTTTGACCAGCTACTTTTGGAGAAAGTCCCTGTTGTGGGCAGTGGTTGATAATGTCACCAAATGTAGGCGTGTGACTCGGTAGTTACGAGTCAGTTTGGTTAGAGTACGGAGCCAGAAGTCAGGAAGACTTGAGTTAGAATCCTACCTTAGATATAGCCTAGCTGTGTGGCCATGGGAGAGTCACTTAATTTCTGTTTGCCTCAGTTTCTTCAACTGTAAAATGGGGCTAATAATAGCGCCTGCCTCCCAGTGCTGTTGGGAGGATCAAGTGAAATAAGAAACGTAAAGCGATTAAAGGGCTGAGAAATGCTACTTGTCAGTGTTAGGTGAGGCTGCAGAGCCAGAGCGCTGGGCTTGGAATCAGGAGACTCCTCTTCCTGAGTTCAGATCCAGCCTCAGACACTACTACCTGTGTGACCCCGGGCAAGTCACTTCATGCTGTTTGCCTCAGTTTCCTTATCTGTAAAATGAGCTCGAGAAAGAAATGAAAAAACCACTCCAGATCTGTGCCATGAAAACATCAAATGGGGCCACCAAGAGTCAGACGGAATTGAAGAATAACTGAACAATGTCCAGGATGAAGGAGGTGACAGCGGGGCTGTCAGACCACATTAGGAGGGTTGGGTGCTCTGTGGGAGGGCAGGGACATGATGGACAGCATCCAGAGGAGGCCAGCCGGGTCAGGTAGGGATCTCTTGGAGGCAATGAGGACTGAGCCCAGAAAAGAGAACACTTGGGAGCACTGATGTCAGCTAGAAGGCCTGTTACTGGGCAGAAGGGTTAAACTCAGGGGCCCCAAGACCACTTTTGGCTCCAGATGAGAGTGACCTCCCAAACATTAGAGCTGCTCAGCACTACCATGAAGAGCTCCTTCAAGTCATGAGCTCCTTGTCATGGCAGGTATCTAAGCAGAAGCTTGCTAATCCCTCTATGGGGTGGGGGGGTGCTGTGGTTGGCATTCCTGCTAGGAAACAATTGTTGGCCTGGATGTCCTTCAATGTGCTTGTTAATTCAGCAGCTCTGGAAGGACAGTCCTGTGACCCTCAGCTACCTGGTGATGCAGGGTGGAAGGAGGAAGAGGGAGCACAAGGGGATGAAGGGGCTTAGGGGGAGGATAGCCACCTCCCTTTGGCACCAGGTAGATCTCTCAGGTCACACCCCAAAAACCCAGCACCATTTCTGTGGAAATGTCCTTAGCTTGTCTCTGCTGTCATTGTGCATTTATGTGTGTGTGTGACTTCAATGTTGATGTGCCCATTCCAAGGGCCAGAGCCTTCCCTCCCCTCTTGCTCTGCAGAAAATGTGTGATGCGGAGGCCATATTCTGTAATGAGTTATAGAATCACAGACTTGCCAAGGAATTGTCTGTGCTGGAAATGACAGACATTCTTGTTTTATACACAGAGCTTAGGATACAACCCTTGGGCATGTGGGACCCCTAGAAAAAAAATACCAGAGGTTCAAGACACTCTGGGGGGTCTGTATCTGTTCCTAACTATGGCTTAGGGGCGCCTACCAGTGTGTGTATTTCTACTAGTTGGACAATAAACATGATTAAAGTAAAGTCCTTTGACGGCAAAACAGTTAACAATTGAGAAATAGCCCAGAGGGTATAGTGGAATGGAAAGGAAGAAAGGTAGAGGGACTGGAGATGTTTAGGGGAAAGGCAATCACCAGATTTGGAGCCAAAGGACCTGTGTTCAAATCCTGCCTTTTGCATTCACTGCCTCTGAGACTTTGGGCAAACTTTCTGGATTTCAGTTGCTTCATCTATAAAATGAAGGGTATTAGATAATCCCTAAAGTCCCGTTCTGCCCTAATTCTATGATCCTTTGTTGAAACTGAGGCCCAGAGAAGGGAAACCATTTGCCTGAGGTCACATAGCTGACAACTCAAACCTACATTTTTGAATCAAATCAATTCTATAAATATTCATGAAGCACTTTCCTCATGCAGAGCACAAGGCTCAGATCCCTTGCCACAAGACCTGACTTACCGCGTACCTTTGGGAAGGTTACTTAATGTCTCTGGGCCACCATCTCCCTCTCTCCTGAAGCAGTAGAGATGGAGACATAGCACTGCAGTAGGGTGGGGTCTGTACACCTGTGATTTCATTGGTCTAGTGGAAGCCCAGGTAAAGGAACAACTTGTACAGATTGGTACCTTCTCTGGGACTCACAGTCTTGGAGACTTGCCTGAATCCCTGAGAAATTCATTGGTTTGCCCAGCAGTGCCCAGCCAAGTCTGTCTGGTTCTGAGGCCAATTCCATTCACTCCCCTCTGATCCACTGCCTCTGAGATGGAGATGCTGGAATAGACACTTTCAAGCTCAGCGGCCTTTGTCACACCAATTCTTTTCTCTGGATCTCAGTTTCCTCTCCTGAAATATCGAGACAACCATGCATCCCTTCCCCCAGCCCTCCCAGGAGACTGTTGTGAGGAGGAAAGTGGTTTGCAAGTCTTAGAATGCCAGAGATATCTCATCATCATCATCTCATCATCATCATCTCATCACCACCACCACCATCATCACTATTATTATTAATCTGAGGCAATAGAGTGACGGGGAGCCGCGCTCTGCACGTCCCTGCACTGTGTCACGCAAGCCTTAAACCGCTGGGAAATGTGTTTTCCTGGAGCCTTTCACCCTAACACGATTCACTAACAACCTCGGAGAAAATTGGAACATGCTGGCTCTGTGCAGGGGCTGATGAGATTGCTGATTAGGCATCCTTCTGCTCAGCACCCCCAGGTCTGGAGAGCTCCAGGGAAGCGCTCATCCTCCCATCTAGGGGTGGTGTGTGTGTGTGTGTGTGTGTGTGTGTGTGTGTGTGTGTGTGTAGGGGAGCAGGGGGAGTGCATGGATGTGGGTATGGAGGGAGCCACATCTGGGCACTGCTCTCCCTTCCAGTGACAGAATACCTGGGTCCCTGGGGAGCCCAGGGAACAGATGTGGTCGCCAAAGAGCAGTTTGTTAGCAGGATAAATGTCCGCTTGTCTGAGGGAAGGGGAGGGGTGGGGAGGATGATGGTAGAATGGTAAGATGAGGGCCTGAAGGAATGAGAGGAGTGGAGGGTGAAACACTGGCATTGCTCTTGCTGCTGCTGCTGCAGAAAAGCAGATCTAGGAATTCAGGCACCTGAGGCAAAATTAAGGAGTGAGAAGTAGGGAGGAGTACCTAAGTTACTATGCTCTTTCCAGTTCACTTTGAAAGTAGCCTGGAGACAAGAGGTCACAAGCTCATCACTTTAGATCAGGGAGGGAGCATTAGACAGCATCATCTTACAGAAGAAAAAACTGAGTCCCAGGGAGATTAAGTCACCCAGCATCCTAGATTTTAGAAGGTAAATTGACCTCAGAATCTAACTAGTCTAATGCTTTCATTTTATAGGTGGGGAAGAGAGCTCAGGAAGTTAAATGACCTATCAGGGACGACACACGAACTTACTTATTTAAAGCTAGGGTCTCTGACTAAAAATCTTTCCACTTCTTGGAGTTGAAGAGGGTTAGGACTTGGGAGACTGGGTGTCTGAAGGAGCCAGGGCATGTAAGGCTGAAGACGGCTGTAAGTCAGATGCTGGACCCATTGGGCATGAGGGAGAGGAAGTAGGAGGTCCAGGGATGAGAGTTACAAGGATCTGGATGGGGTGCAATGAACCTGGAGGGAGAGAAAGGATAGTGGGAGAGAGAGTGGTAACCATGTGGAGCAAGGAGAATTCCAACTCCTCCATTTGGCTTGGTGACCCATTGGGTAGGTGGAAAAGAGCCTTGGACAGAGAGGTCGAGGTTCCATATCTCCAGGAGGAAATTAGGTTTTGATGACTGACCACCAGAAACAGTCAATTATGCAACAGGCATTTATTACACATCTACTTGTGTGCCAAATAAAGAAGAAGTGTGTGAGAAAGAGAAATAGACTGAGGGATAGTTTGTTAACAGGAGGGGCCAGGTGCAGAATGAGACATGTTTTCTCAGGCAAGGCCAATGTGTGGATTTTTTTTTCTCCCTGACTTTATTTATTTGTTACAAGGGGCTTCTGCTTGGGGGATTGAGGGCTGGTATTAGTGGATAATGATAGATATGCAAAAAAAAGACTATCAATAAAATATTTTAAAAATGCACCAAAGAATCCAAAAATATGCGCGAGGGAACTCAAATGAACAGAACAATTTTGTTATTACCTTGTTAAATTTCATACAGCAATATATTTTTTCTTTTAAAAACCAAATTGTACATAACAGGAGTTTACAATTTCTTAAAGAGGCTCCTTCTTTGTATAATAAAATGCCCGTGTTTTGTTGATGATTGTTAATTTCAAAATATAACAAAAATTTGGAGAAAAAAAAAGGAAGAGTATTCCAGAGGATGCAGTGGAAAAATGAGGGTGGAAGAAGATAAGGGTGGGTTTGTCATTGGGGGAGGGGGCTGGAAGCTGCTACCCATTCTTGCCTCCTCCATTGATCCTACACTGATTACTTTATGGAGAACTTGCACAGGGCAAGCTCTCACACAGTGGTTGGAAGAAGCCATACAAGGACACTCTCAAGGTCTCTCTGAAGAACTTTGGATTTGATTGTGTGACATGGGAGACCCTGGCCCAGGACCGCTCAGCATGGTGTGCCCGCCTCAGAGTAGGTGCTGTGCTCTATGAACAAAGCAGAACTGAAACAGCTCAAAGGAAATGCAGGATGCACAAATTTAGAGAATCCACCCCAAATGTTCACAAGGACTATTTGTGCCCAATGTCGTAGAGCCTTCTAAACTCAAATTGGTTTGATCAGCTACAGTTGGACACGCAGGAACTTGACTGTAGCATAGTGATGTCATTTTGGTCCTCTTGGAGAATGAAAGACAACAACCAACGTATCAACCAACACTGGTTTATTTGGTATAATTGGTTATATTAATTGGTATTGGTATATTAATTGGTATAAATTCAAATTCTTCCTTCTGGGCAAAAAAAAAAAAATCACATTTATAAGTTGAAGATAAGGAAGGTATGTTTAGACAGTCATTTGTCTGAAAATGATCTACCTAAGAGGTCACCTCCCTAGGCTGACTCCCTCTTTTTACAGATGTGGAAGTTGAACCTCACAAAGAGGAGGAGACTTATCCAAGGCTCTATAGGCAAAATGTAGCAGAGCTATTATTTGAGCCACAGGATCCAGTGACTCTTGTTGCCATAACACACTGTGTGAGGGTGAATTCATCTACTAATTTTCTCTGTGACCTTGGACAAGTCACTTCCCTTCTGACTACTCTTTTGAAAAATTGGAGGGGGGGAGGAACCAGCTCTAAATCTACAACCCAATGATCATTCTGGGAGCCTTAGTTTCTTCATCTATAAAATGGGGTTAATAACACCCTATGAGCACTCACCTGTCTTTGTACATGTGACCTGTGTTATTATTTTGAAGAAGTGTCATAAAAGGTATTGAGAGTCCCTTGAAGTATGTGCTGGTAAGAACATTGCCCAAGAGTTGGTGATTTTGTTTTTGGAATGGCTGCACAAGGAAGACAAGAATGTGGAAGAGAGACAGAGGTCAATGGTTCTACCTGCCTCTGAGATGACCTCCTACTCACAATGTACACATACATACATACATACATACATATATATATATATAGTTGTTTGCATGTTATTTCCTGCATTAGAATGTAAGTTCCTTGAGGACAGGAACAATTTTTGCTTTTCTTTGTATCTCTAGCATTTAGCACAATGCCTGTCATACAGTAGTCGCATAATAAATGTTTGTTGACTTAACTTCACGTAGCCCCTTATTCCTGTCCTTTGCATGCCAGACCTGAAGCATATGGGAATTGGGAGAGCCTTGTCACCTCTGTCCCCATATATCTCCTATAGCATTTTGTTGGCTAGAGTCCCCAAAATGGATCTGAAGGAAGCAGACTCCTATCTGGAATTCAGTGAATTAAAAGGAATTTTCTAATGCTTAATTATAGTTGACTTGAGGTGAAAACCTTGAAAGACTCTAAGGCAAAAGTAGCCAGAAGAACAGATGATCTTAGCCTTAGACCTTCTCCTGGCTTTTGGTTGCTCTCTGACAGAGCATAACTATTCATAGCCCTGAACTGTGCACTAAAAAACATTAGCCTTGCCTTGCACAGGAGAGGCTTACCAACCAGTACACCCCAGGAGGTGGTAGCAGAGAGCAGCAGATAGCCTTGAAAAAGGAGATATTCAGAGGGAATAGGTCAGCAACCAGGAGACTGGCAGAGATGCCCAGGAGAAAGCAGAGACATGACACCAAGCAGAAATGATGCAACACAGAGTAGAGTGTTGAAGAGAGAGCAGCATGGGGATATAATCAGAAGAACTCAAAGGCTTTGGAATATCAGAGGTATGGGTCACTGGCACTCTCCCTCTCTCTCTTCTCCTCTGTCTATCTCTTATCTGTCTATCTGTTTCTCTCTCTCTTGTCTGTCTGTCTGTGACCTAAACTCCAGTATGTGCTTGACATGTGTATACCCTGCATGTGCATGTCCTTTGTCTTGCTATGTTGTTCAATTAAATGTCTATTGCTGTCAACTAATGTCCTTTCTAATTGAGTAGTAAAAGTCCACACATGATGGGGGCTTATGAGCTACAGATTTGGGTAGGTATATTGAACCTGGGATAGCTTTTGGGGTCCCACCTGTTAGGAGATCCTCAGGTGCTGTAAAGATACTATTAAAGAAATAAATGAATAAACAAAGACATGGACTAGTTATGTGGCAAGGCATAAGAGATAAGACAACCTGTGTACCCAGCTGGTGGCCATGGAAGGGGATCCTAGGGAGAGCTTACAGGAGCACAAGAACAAGAGATGCACAGAAAGAGAAGGCACAAATGGGTGACAGCCTGTGCCATTGGAGGGGCTCTCTATCTCAGTGAGTTCCCAGATTCATTAAAATATCAAAGTGAGAAGGCAGCCCAGTTTCAGTTTGGTGCTGATTTTTCCTGATCATGTGGAGGTGACCTTGGTCTCTCAAAAGCTATGCTGATGAAGCATCTTTTTGTTAGGTTCTATTATGCTGGAAAGGTTTGGGGGGGGGGGGGCGGTGAGCCCAGCAAAGGACTAGGTATTTGCCACCCAAGCCCTAACTTGGCCAAGCACAGAGAAATGACTCCCCTGAAGGCTGGCCACTAGGGATGACTTTTATTTTAGCCATCAACTCGCCATGAAGGGAGCTAAGATTGGTCTTGGAGGCAGGGCAGTCCCAAGCAGATGAAACTATACCAAAAGTGGCCCCTAGTTCTACAGGTCTTTAAAGGTTACAAAGTGCCTTCTTATAAAAACAACTCTGGGAGATGAGGAGTAGGAAAATAATTCTTTCCCCTATTTTATAGGAAAGAAAAATGAATTTCAGAGAGATCCATGACCACATTATAGTTAAACAGCTGGAATTTGAACCCAGGCCTTCTGATTTTTAACTGTACTACCTCCCATGAAATCAGTGAAGAGATGACCATACAGAGCTCTGTGGTGCAAAGCCACAAGTGGGAGTGTTTCCCCCAAATACTTGGGGAGGGGGGAGGCACAGTGGTTCAGTGCATAGTCAGATAGTCTGCCCATTGAGGCAATCATGCCTGTATAAGGATAATAAACGTTAATAATAATTAGCATTTATAGATCACTTAAAGGTTTGCAAAGGGCTTTATGGATAGATATTATCTCATTTGGTCCTCACAACAACCCTGGGAAGTAGGTGCTATTATCATCCCCACTCTACAGATGAGGAAACTGAGGCACTTGGAGGTTAATTGACTTGCCCAGGCTCACATAGCTAAAACGAGTCTGATGCAAGAGTCAAACTCAGGAATTCCTGACTCCAAGGCCAGGACTCTACAATGTCACCCATGCAGGAGAGTCTGACTTTAACCCTATGAGAATTGGGAGAAAAGGTTGGCCCTTGGAGAAAGTGCCACAGTGACCAGGCAGTCGCCCTGTGGCCAGCAGAGGGCCTCCAGGTAAGGTGTGAGTTCGGCAGTCACCATAGTGAGGAAGTGGCCCCTCTGGATGTGAGTGCCTGCAGCTAAGCCCCATCTTGGTTACAGCTCTGATGTGAGTTATTATACATTTGGGGGTCTGGTGAATAGTTCTTTACAATGGCCTGGGACTCTTTCCTTTCCATCTCTGGTTTGCAATTTCCCCAGCTCTTAGGGTTCTTTGAGCTCCACAAGCTTCAGTTTTTATTTCCCTGGTGGGAGGGAAAGATAAGCTGTAATTGCTATGAAGAAAGTCCGAGGACTCAGGGGATCTGGCTGGTCTCCTTCCTGCTTGGCATCCCATTCCCTCAGTCCCTCCACCAGAACTCCCACCTTGCTTAGTCCCATCTGCCGACTTATTCTGATGTGAGATTCCAGAGACCCCTCCCCCCCTCATTTAGGTCCTACCTTCCTCCCAGACCCAGATGCCTGGAGCCCACAGGCAGGCATAGGAGCTCACTACTTCCTCCCAAGCATCCCATGTGGGCAGACACTGGGGAACCTCAGTGCTTGAGCATGGGACTAGCTGTTCCTGGTACCCAGGGGAGGGTCCTGGTCTATGGGGAGAAGAGAGGCCCTCACACAAATGCTTTGCTTTGCTGAAAAAGAAGGTAAAAAATGAGCCATAATATAATATTGGTATGAATAATTTAGTTTTGTTTGTGAAGAGATTGATTCTCCAGTAAAGCTGTGTCACGCCACGTTTATAAATATCGGCTCTGGCCGGGAAGCGGCTGCTTCTCTCGTCGCTCAGCGCCCGCCGCTCAGCGCCACCGTGAAACAAATGTGATAAATAAAGGTTCTTGGTGAGCCGGCCTTCTCCCCGGCTGGCCCCCTCCTCTTCCCTCTCTTGGGCCTGCCAGAGGTACTTGAGTGCCTTCTAATATTCATATCAGTAATAATAGCAACCTTTCACAGGGGAGCCTGATTTTTTATTAGCGGGATGAGGAGCGCATTGATGAAACCACAGGTGCCCGAAATATTGAAGGACAGCCACGTCACAAAAAGAATTCCTGTTTCAAGGTCACTTTATCAGGCTAGATTCACAAACCACTGTTCCTACAATGGCCCTGGGAGGCAGGAGGGTCATAAATGAATGACCAGCGCCTTAGAATGGAGGAAGGTCAGGCTCTGAGGCTCAGAGAGGTGGTTCTCCCAAGGTCATGTAGATAGTGAGTGGCAGGGCCCAGATTCAGAACTGGGATGCTGATGTTTCATTTTGATGACCATTTATCAGGTGACTTCTATGGATGTATCACTGACCGAGGCACTGGAGATTCCATGACAAAAATGAAACCAAAAAGTGCTTACCCTCAAGGAGCTTACAGTCAGATCAAATGAAATCTCCAAAGGATCCACACAAAATCAGAGGCTTTGATGTGACTCCAGAGGCTGTGTGCTCTCACCTGCACATGAGCAGGGGTCCTGTCTTCCAAAGTGGCTCCCCTTCCCTCCGTCCCCATATTTTCCCTTTAGTCAGTGTGAAGCCATGCTGTTCATGACCCCACTGTTGCTTGTGTTTCTGTTATGTCCACGCTTTCCTGCTGTCAAATGAAGTATTGGAGGTGGCCGTGAGCAAAGTTTGGGAGAGTGAGCCCACACCAGAGTTTTCTGGTAGCAAGACCAGTAAGTACACTTGACTTGGCAGTCGAGATGCTGGTTTCTTCAAGTGAGGGAGGGATTGTTCTTTGGCTTTGGATTGTAAGCTCCTCGAAAGCATGGACTGTCTTTTACCTCCTTTTATACCCCCAGTACTTAGCACAGGATCTTAATAAATGTTTATTGATTGACTGGAAGTGAAATGGGTGAGGCAAATACTTTGTAGCAACTGCTTTAAGTTTGAGCTCACGATAGTTAAGGACTGAGGTGGCATAGGGAAGAATAAGCCCCAGGTATGGGTAAGGAGAATGCTTGCATTTTTTTCTTGTTACATCTTCTCACTAAATATCTTTTTTTGTAAAAGTTAATTGATGCTAATTAGTTAAATGATACTGGGCACTAATCACTGGATCAATCAATCAATAGTCTTAGGGACATAGTAACTGTAACTGCCAACTGATATTGAAAAGAACAGACTGAAATGGGGGCTCAAGCCAACATCATTAGAAAGATGTCCCAATCCTTCAGGGGTATCCATAGACTCTGTCTGGGGAACCTAATTCATCAGTGTAAATTGGGACACAATAAGGAGCCTTAGTATCTCTATGGGCTTAGACATGGGTCTTAAAGACCTCTAATGACAGGGAACTCACTACCTCCCAAGGCTGGACAGCTCCAGTTACTAGGAAATGTTTCTCTTGGAGCCAGTCTCCTTCTTTGCTGCTTGCATCCATTGCTCCTGGTTCTGCCTCTGGGGACAAAGGAAACAAGACTAATCCCTTTTCCATGTGACTGCCCTTCAAATGCTGGAGAATGACTATCATGTTTCCCCTGAGTCTTCTCTCTTGTTCAGTATAAACACCCCCAAGTTCTTTCAATTGATTTTTGTATGACATGGTATGTAGACTCTGTCCCATCCATGGCACCCTCCTCTAGATGCCTTCCAGGTTTTCAACATCTTTCCTAAAATACATCACCCATAACTAAGTGGAATTACTGCAATTTGAGTCTAACCAGTACAAGGTCCAGTGGGATAATCATTTCCCTAGTCTCTCTAAGATGAAAACTGAGATTGGCAGCCATTAGAGAATCTTACATTATTGGGAAAACATGCCTTTGAATCTTTAACCAAGCCATTTGGGCCCATATTATTTCCAATCTGATTGTTTTTCAGTCAAGTCAATCATGATAAAATACTAGCAGTCATTGCTGGGCATGGCACACAACACATACACAAACACATATATGGAAGATCATTGAAAAAGGGAGAGTGCTCATGCCAGGAGAGATCAGGGAAGGCTTCTGGAGACAGTGACACTTGAACTTGAAGATTGGAAGAAAGGAGGGAAACATGAATTTATTAAATACCTACTAGGTACCAGGCATTGTGCTAAGAATTTTACAAATATCATGTCATTTCATCTTCACAATAACACCATGAGGTTGGTGCTGTTTATCCACGTTTTTACAGTTGAGGAAAATAAAGTAGTCAGAGGTTAAGTGACTTGCCCAAGGTCACGTAGCTAGTAAGCTTCTGAGTCTGGATTTGAGCTCAGATCTTCCTGACTTGTAATGCCATGCACCAGCAGATTCCCAAAGGAATGCTACTGTGAACAGCTTTTAGAGTTCAGATTACAAAATACAGTGAACACTCTGTTTATTCCATTACAAATCAAGACAAACATTCAAAACATTATAATATT
>CM053587.1:351109370-351161058 GCA_028646515.1 Pseudochirops corinnae
CATATGGGACCTTTTCCCACTTCTGTAATCTCTTTGGGATATAATCCCAACAGTGGTATTGCTGGGTCAAAGGGTATGCAGTTATTTATAGCCCTTTGGGCATAGTTCCAGATTGCTCTCCAGAATGGTTGTATCAATTCACAACTAGTGGTGTCTAATTTGAAGTGACCGGCTGTTGCTGGGCTGGCCAGTTGGTCCCAACATCTGGAGCAGGAAGGGGAAATACCACTTAGACCAAGGTCCTCCTTTTGGGGAATGGGAGACCCACAGAGGACAGAGGATTGGCCAAGGCCACGAGGGTTGTGAAGAGCAAAGCTGGGCTTGAACCCGGGCCTGCCTCCCACCTGGGCTCTCATCCCACCCGCCAGCTCTTTAGCTAATTTTATCCTCGGCTGAGTGAGGTTTATAAATTCGAGAATGAGAATCCTGCTGAGATGAGCGCTTTGGAAGCCATTACGGAGATGCTTGAGTTTCTACGCGGGTCCACAAATCTCCTTCTTTCTCAATGCAGAAAAGTCACTGACTTGCTTCTGTGAGACCAGCCAGGAGGCAGCAAGACATTGAATGGGGAAAGGGGGAGGGGCAGAGGCTGGCTCAGTGGAATCCATGGCATTACAACGCAGCAAGCATTTATTAAGCCCTTGCTGCGTGCCAGCCACTGTGGGTAGGGGAGGAAAAGGCATCAGACCCATAATCTCAGAGTCAGGACACTCCCTTTGCCTAGGGCAGGAATTTCTAGTCTGAGGGAGCATTGAAACGTCAAAGTAGTTTGTTCTGGGTCACACAGCCTGTATGTGTCAGAGGCAGGGTTTGACTTGAGCTTCCCGGCTCATGGCTCCTATACAACATGCTGCTTCTCTGGGGATAGAGTGATAAACAAAACAGGACAAAAATTGAGTCCCTGTCCTCAGGGAGCTTGCAGAGTCCTCTGGGGAAGGACAGAGCCTGAACACAAGTGATTTGAGGAGTGGGAGGGTATTGACCACTAGATGACATGGTTTGGGGGTCATTTGATGAATAAATACTGAAAGTAATGGCCATAAATTTAGGGCACAGATTAAAGAATCAAAATTCTGAGAGTTGGAAGGGACCTCTGTGGCCATCTAGATTGAGCCACACCTGAAAGGAATCCTCAATATGACCCCCCTGACAAGTGGTCACTCAACTCTGTTTGAAGACTCCAAGGAGTGGGGCACCCACAACTTCTTGAGGTAGCCTGTCCTACTCTGGGACAGTGATCGTGGGTAGGAAGCATTTCCTGATCTCAACGCACATTTTCTTCCTTGCTCTGTCTGGGTTCTGCCCCATCCAGCTCTGTAGAACATAGCTAATCAATCTTAGTCCTACAGGTACTTGAAGACAGCTCCTCTGAATCTGGAGTGGACAGGGCTCTGAGAGGCCAGCTTCTCCAGGGAACTCCTTGCATGACTGTCTTTAACTTCCTCTTCACTTTCATCTTCCTAAGCTACTTTTTAACCATGCTGGGAGTCGCTTCTACCTGATGGCATAGGGAGGACTGTTTGCTGCCCTCCACTGTGTCAGAGGTAGAATAATGCCCTCATAGGTGCGAGGAGGAAAAGGTAGCTCAGGAAGAGATGGCTGAGCCCCAGGTACAAACTCAGGTCCTCAGACTCCAAGCTTGGCATTCTGTTGGCTCTAACATGAAACATTTTCTTTGGTTCTCTTTGAAAATGAAGGATGAGCAACCCGTAATGGGTGTAAAACCTGGGTCCTGTCCAAGGAGTGACTTTAGGATGCTTAAAGCATCTGGCTTCATATGACAAAGAATTTTTTTAGGAACGTATCACAAGAACCTGTAACACTCCAACAGTGAAGATGGCCCCAATTTGAGGTGGCTGGGGTTGGGCTGGAGCAGGAAGTATTCTGGGCCGGCCACTTACCCACTGTGGGTCTCTGGTCAAGCTCCAGGACTTTTTCCTCACTTGTAAACTGATAGGGTTGGATTAGCTCGGGGTCTCTAACCTGGGATCTGTGTACTTTTTTCCCCTTAAATTTCATCATTGCATACGAATAGAATTGGTTTCCTTTGTAATTTTTATACATTTCATTTAATGCATTTGAAAACATGATCCTGAGAAGGAGTCCATGGGCTTTAGCAGCCAAAGGGGTCCAGGACACAAAAGGGTTAAGAGCCCTTTGATCAGATGATCTTTAGGGCTCCAGCTCTGATCTGCAAATGGTGAGCTCCCCATCACTAGGGGCTGCTTTTTAATAGGAACCAGATAATAACAGGTTTGTTGAAGATAAAATTTAAAAGTTTCATGGGGGGAAGGTTTGGAGTAATAGCTATAATATATATTATATGAAATAATACATATCATGCGTATGTATATGTGCATATATATATTGTATATGGAAAGAGAGAGGGAGGGAAGGAGAGAGGTGGAAGGAGATATGGGGGAAGAGAGAGAGAAGAGGAGGAGGAGAGAGAAGAAAGAGAGAGAGAGAGAAAGAGAGAGAGAGAGAGAGAGAGAGAGAGAGAGAGAAAGATATGGGAGAGAGAGAGGAGAGAGAGGGAAAGGGAGGGAGAGAGAGAGAAAGCAGAAGACTGTCTCAGAGTCAGGAAGATCTGGGTTCAAGTCCAGCCTTCCAATACTGATCACCTGTGTGACCTTGGGAAAATGACTTAACTTCCCTAAGACTCAGTTTCTTCATCTGTACAATAAGGGGACTGGACTAGGTACGCTTGAGGTTCTTCTTAGTTCTAAATCTGTGATTCTTTGACCTCTCAGTGACCTAGGCAACTAAAATAATAAAATCACAGGTTGCCAATCTGTGCTTTGGGAGGTGATTTCCACACTGGAAATTCCTGAACCCATTAAATATCAGAGCTATCTCCTGGGGTAGCTAGGTGATGCTAGGCCTGGAGTCAGGAAGACCTGAGTTCAAATCCAGCCTCAGACACTTACTAGCTGTGTGACCCTGGGCAAGTCACTTCACCCTGTTCGCCTGAGTTTCCTAATCTGTAAAATGAGCTGGAGGAGGAAATGGCAAAGCACTCCAGGATCTCTGCCAAGAAAACCCTAAATAGGGTCATGAAGAGTCTGAACACCGACAACCTCTGTGCTTCCCCCACCCCATTATGCTGACAATTACTTTGCATCTGTCTATCATCCTTCTGTGAGGCAGCTAGCACAGGTTTACCTTCTCTATTTACAGATAGTCGGGGCTCAGAGAGGAAGCTGCCCCCAGCTGGCCAGTGACCAGGACTTTGCCTGCTTCCCCACATGGCTCTCTCTCTGTGTCCGACCTTCAGGCTCCTAATTCAACAGTTCAGTCATTGTAAGGAAGCCATTTCAGCTGCTGAATATTTCAAGATCACTGTCAGGAGGGCTTTATAAAACAGCTTCCTTGGGATCCTGGCCCTGCTCTCCCCAAAATGTGATGAGAAGGCTTCCTCGTGAAGCTGCTTCCCTGAGGAATGGTTCAGAAGGATGAGCCTTGTCCTGCTTGGCCCCAGTGGGGGCGAGGTGAGGGAGGGGCATAAAAGGCAGATTTTGTTGAATGTAAGAACAAACAAAAACCCTCCCTAACCAGCACCATCCCAAAATGAGAGGGGCTGTCCTAGTAGTGAGGTCCCCGTCACTGTAGGTCTACAAGAGGACACTGGATGACCACTTCTATAGAGTGGTTCCATAGAACAGAGAAGAGAAGGTTCCAGCTCAGGACCTCTCAGGTCCATTTGAACTTAGTGCTTCTAGGATCCATGGTGCAGGGTGATCTGTTTGCTGGTCTGTGAGTTTCATATTTAAAGGCCTCTGCCCTCTTTCTGCATTTAACTTGGCCAGTCTTTAGAGAGTAAGGAATGTAACTCAATTCAATTCATAAGACCTTAAATTGAGAGCTAGAAGGGAGCCCAGAGCCCCTCTAGACCCCCATTTTACAGATGAAGAGACTGAGGCCCAGAGGAATTGGGTGATTTGCCCAGGATCACAGAGTTGGTTGCATTGCCAGCACCAATGGTGACTATGAAGACTCTGGAATTGTTCTGAATGGCAGAATGTAACAGATTCTCCATATAGAAACCAGAAGCAAAACATTTATTCAGACATCAGAAAACCGAATCCATCATAACAACAAGGAAGTTAATATGCCTTATCACCACAGGGAGCAACACCATACCAAAGCCTTCCCACAAACACTCACAAGCCTAGCTGATTGCTTGCCTGTGTCCTGTCTCCTCCCTCCGTTCTAACTGCTCTGACTCCCAGCTTCCTCTCTGCTCTGCTCTACTCTTTCTGCTCTCCCAGTTCAGCAAACTCCTCCCACCACAGACTCTATGTGATAACATTTGGCTTGTTAAGGGGCAAGTTAGATCTTCAAATTCCCTTTACCATTTACTAGTAGGGTCTGAGATAGGATTTGAACCCGGGACTTTTTGATTCCAGGCCCAGAGCTTCCTCCTCTGGTGCTGTTGAATCTGCCTAGTTGCATTCATGAAGCAGGAAAGGGACATCAGAAGAAAATCATGGAGGGTTTTCTGTGTCAGGTTGGGAAGTCGTCTTAAAAATCAGATATGAGGAGGAAGCCTCTGAAAACGTTTGAGCGAGAGAGTGATACAGTGAGATTTATGCTTCAAGAAATCCTCTGCCAACTGGGTGAGGGATGGATTGGAGAGAGAAGAGCCACAAAATCCATCTTCCCGAAGCCCAGGCCCGACCATCCTCTCGCTCCCCCTCCCCTGCTCCAGAGGATCCCCAGGATCACATGTAAAATCCTATAGAGTCTCTGCTGGGCTTTTACAGCCCTTGACACCCCGCCCCCCTTCCTCCTATTGGAGTTAGTTTGTACCTGACTCTCCAACCCCAAACCCTGACCTGACCCCCACCCTCTACTCCAGGGACACCGGCCTCCTGGCTGTCCTTGAGCCAGACCACACCCCGACTCCCAGCATCCTCCCCAGCTGCCCTAGTGCCTAGAGCCCTCCCCCCCCACCCCACCTCTCAGCCACATCCCACCTTCTGCAGCAAGCCCCCTTCATGCCGGGGCAGCACCTCCAAGGCCACTGCTGCCTTAGCCTTCTCTATCTTCTTTGTCCACAGCTGTTTGCATGTGGTCTGACACGAGCCAGATAATGTGGAATTACGGGTTTGTTGAGGATGGAATTTATAAGTTTCATGGGGTGTGTGTGTGTGTGTGTGTGTGTGTGTGTGTGTGTGTGTGTAATAGCTATAATTATATATGTAGTAGAATAACATGTAACATGTATGTGTGTATATATATGTATACACACACATATGGAAAGAGAAGGGTGAAGAGAGGAGAAGAATGAGGAAGACTATGGGCTCTTTGAGGGGTGGGGATTTTTTTCTCTTTGTATCCCCAGGGCTTAGCAGAGAGGTCCACACATAGTAGGTGCTTTTTAAATGCCTGTTGACTTGACGTGGAGGCAAGGAGACCAGTTCATAGGCTGATTCATTAGTTATGGGGCCTGAGCTATGAGGAGTTGTCAGGTGAGTGGAGAGAGGGAGAGATGCTGAGAAGGTAGGAATGGTCACCTTTTGGTGACCGCGGTGAGTGGGGAACAGGAGGCCCACCTATGGCTTTGAGCTGGTGAGCCCCGGAGATGGGAGGGCGATGGTGCCCTCTGCAGACATATGGAAGCTCACCAGAGAGGGGGCCTGGGAGAAGAGATGAGGAGTTCTGTTGGGGGTGAGTTCTCCATGCTATAGGTGGCTGGGGATGGTCAGCTAGAGCTCAGGAGCACCCCAGTGCCAGGCACGGTGCTGAGCACTGGATCAAAATGCAAAAAAATTAGAAGAGTTCCTCCTCCCTTCCCTCGGGGAGCCTATGTTCTAGGAGGGGAGAGGCGCACCTCCAGGGGCCTCGGCGCGCCTCCAGGGGTCTCGGCGCACCTCCAGGGGGTGGGGACCAAGGCAGGCTATCACAGAGGTGCAGAGTGGAAACTCCACAGTCATGCCCAATGTTCCCAGTGGCGTTGAGGAGCTACCATCATGCACTCAGCAGAGCAAGATCAGGCATTGATCCAACGAAAGCCCTAGAACTGAGACAACCATCGAGCAGAGACCAGCAGGGGCCCGCTCTGGAGGAGCGGCCACAGCAGACACTGGCAACCTCCCAGCATCAGAAGCATCAATTGCCCTTCGACTGGTGCGCTCTGGCCATGCTGCTCCATACTTGTGTGTCCCAGATGCTGGCGCCTTCCCCGTGGGTGCATCCACATGTCTGTCCCTCACGTGTGTCCCCTCTTCCCACTGATGGCTCTTTTTCTCAGTCACCAAGAGCTGTATATCAGTCAGGAGTCTCCGTCTGACTTAGGGTCAGAAAGTCTGTGTAATGGATTTGTCCTTTTTAGAAAAATATTATTGATTTTTTTTCTGTTTTCATATCACCTACAGTTCCCAATATGTCGCTCCCTCTTCCCTCCCAGAGAGCCAGACCTAAAGAGAAGAATAAAAAAAGAGAAAAAAAACAGTTCAGCGAAAGGAGCCATCACATCATCCATGTCTGACATTTCGTGCCGTGTTCCACAGTCTGCAGAGAAGGGAGGGGAGGATGCTCTTGGGCCTCTCTGGGGCCAAGCTGGGTCAGGATAATTTCACACTCGTCCAGTTTTCAATGGTCAATGCATACCGAGTCAACAACTGTTTAGCGACAGGGATCCCTTCTCTTCTGGCCACCTGCCACGGGGCCCAGGCAGTGGGTTCCCCAATTTCTAGGTTCCAAACCCTTTAGTTCACCCCTAAAAATGTATGGGAGAGGGAAAGACATAGGAACAAAATGGAGATGAGACAGGTTTCTTGTTTTCCTACATGTTGATATGACTGGCAAACCTCCCTGTGAACCTGTCTTAGGTTTCACCTCCTGGTTCCTGGAAACCCTGCCCCTCCATGCAGCCCAAGACAAGCTTTTATACTGACTGCCACATTCCCATATTGGGCATAGAGCCCGTTAAAACCTGCGGCTCTTTTTCAGACAAAGCACTGTCTAACCAATCTCCCCTCCCCATCGTGTACCTCCGAAGCCCATTTCTTCAACCTGTGAGCGCTGAGTCCTGTAAGATTTCACCTGGTTATATCCAGTCTAAAGTTCCAGCCCAGAGGCCCCCGAGTGTAGTCTGGGTCCAGTGACCCATCTGGAGGGCCCTTTGGGTCACAAGAATTTTCATAATAATTCTCAGATGTGTTTATTTCTAATGTAGTAAATACCAATAATGGTATTTATCAGTATTATTGTTATCATTTATCATATTTAATTATCTTGTAATAGGCAGCACATGTTGTATTTGTATATCAGATGCTGGGGAGGGGGATCCTCGGAGTGTGAAGGAGCTTGAGAACGCTGTTCTGGAGAACTCCTAAGACTCTGACCCTGCCATCCAACCACAAACGACCCCACCCCCAGCCCTCTGTGCCTTCACCCGAGGCATCAGACAAACATGCCAACAGGGTGGAGTCCGGGAGGGCTGCCCTCTCAGCTGACACAACCGGAGACTTTTAGGCCCAATAGCTTAATGAGGTCCAAGTCCAGGGGCTGGGATGGTTCTTGTTTACCCCGGAACATTCTGAGCACTGGAAATAAGGGACCCAGAGTTCCTGTTCCAGTCCTTTCCCTAGTTCTCAGTCTTCTGGTGCAATCCCCACTCACCTCCCCGGGCCTTGTTTTACCCATCTGTAGAATGAGTGCATTAGCTAGAGTGTCTCGAAGGGACCTCCTACCTCAATGTCTGGTGCCACATTTCTGACAGCCCATGTGGTTCTGAAAGGCATCCATTTGTCTAAGAAGGTCCTGGAGACTGACTGATGGAGGGATGGGAGAGGAGGGGCTTGGGGCTTGGTGAGCAGCCAGGTCTCTGTCCACCTTTGGCAAACCTCAAAAGGCTTCAGAGAAGAGCAGCTTTTATGGCAAGCCTTCTGTCCCCATGAGATTCCCTCAGCTGCTATCACCTAAGGACCTGCCCGCAGATGAGACCCTGGAGCAGGGAGGGGCAGGGGGAGAAGGAGATGGAATCCCCCAGGCTGGAGGAGGGGCCAGCTCCCTGCAGTCTAGGTCCGTTTTCGGGGCTTGCTCTGGGGAAGCTGGCCTGGAGCTGGGGGCTGCAGGAGGTCCCCCCCCCCAATGCCAAGGTCACACCAGAGTGTCAGGAGAAGCCACAGATGGGGCATTGCTGGGGCCCAGGGACAGCCTCACAACTTCCATCCCATCCATCCGCCAGTGCCTTGGCTAAAACGCCTTCTTTCAAAGGCATTGAAGCCACGATAAATATTGAGCCAGGAAAGTCAATCCCCAGCTAGAGACTTAAATCAATGAGAGGAAGAAAAGTTGCAGGAGGATTAGGGCAAAGTCATCCGTCCTCCGAGGCTCCTGCCGTCCATCACCAGCTCCAGCAGGAGTGAGCCTGGCTCCCTCATTGGGGAGGTGTGTGGGGTGGGGCTGGGGCCCAGGGTGGGGCAGCCAAGTCAGCCTCAAGCATTTAAAGATGGCAGGGAGCAGCTCTGCAGAGTAGAGAGAACCAAGAGCTCTTAAAAGGAGAGATTTGGGTTCCAATTCTGCTGGTACCTAACCGGCTGTTTGACTTTGAAGAGGTCCCTCTCTGTTCATTAGTTTCCACCATGGTAACAGAAGGGTATTAGACCAGATGACCTCTAAAGGGCTTCCAACCCTGATGTTTTCTGTTCTCAGGCCCTTCCCAGATCTTCCATCCCCTGTTCTAAGGCCCCTCCCAGCTCTGATATCCCCTGTTCTAAGGCTCCTCCCAGCCCTGACATCCCCTGTTCTAAGGCCCCTCCCAGCCCTGACATCCCCTGTTCTAAGGCCCCTCTCAGCTCTGACATCCCCTGTTCTAAGGCCCCTCCCAGCCCTGTTCCAAGAGGTCCTAGACATTTCCCGTATGAAAGTGACCTTGGACTCTGAAAACCTGATTTTTAATCTTGGTTCGGATGGTTGAGGGCTCCAGGGTGAGGTGAAGACCCATAAAATTAGTAGTCAAGAACTTTGAGGACTCTGGATTCACACAGTATCTGCCACCAACCTGCTGCACATCCTTCAAGCATGGCCCTCCTTGCAAAGATATCATAAGGAATTCTTTCCTTGAAGCCCTAGGGGGAAAATGGGCTGTGTGCATTTTCTTTCTCTGTTCTGGGATCTCTGCCAGCTAGGACTATAATTCTATGAATTTACAAGGTGGGAATGGGAGGGTCCTCTGTCCTCTTCATCACCAGTTTCCATAAACCCATCTCATAAATGAATCTGGATTCATTCTATTTCCACTTTGCCCTCTGTTTCTAAGAGATTTAAATAGTTTTCTTTTAAGATTTCTTGAAATATGCTGTCTATAGGCTTTTTATTTTTAATTTTTGGTCATGGCATTTCAGTAGTCCAGTGACTCTTAACATTTTTTCTCTTTGATCTGTTTTCCGGGTCAGTTGTTTTTGCTGTGATATGATTTACATCTCCCCCCACCCACCCATTTCTCAGCCTTTTGACTTTGATATGATTTACATCTCCCCCCACCCACCCATTTCTCAGCCTTTTGACTTTGTTTTAGCATTTCTTGTTTGATGGAGCCATTGACTTCTGTTTGGTCCATTCTCACTTTCAGGGAGTTTGTTGCTGGGCAAGGTTTTATATCTTTTGTGCCAATCTGGTAATTTCCTGTCCAATTCTCTCTTCCATAGCTCTCATTTCTTTTCCAAATTTTTCCCCTCTGGTGCTTTTATTTCATTGGTAAAAAAAAAAAAATTTTAAACTCTTTTAAAAACTCTTCCCCTGTCTCTTCCAAGAATTATCATTGAATTTGTGCCCAATCTGTTTTTTTTCTTTGAGGTTTTGCTTGTAGACATTTTAGAGGTTTTCTCCTCCTCTGGGTTTGAGTCTGGAGGGCTCCTGTCATCAGAGTAGTTTTTAATAGTAGGATTGTTTTTTGTTTGTTTGCTTCCTGTTTCTTCCAGCCTAATTCCTGATGTTAGGGCCAGGCTCTGCCACACTTCAGGAGGGAAACTCTGACTTGGTCCTGTTGCTGCTTTCTTATGGGTAGTGGGTGTGGTGTTATGTTCTAAGATCTCAGAACAGTTCAATCTGGGAACCTGCAAACTTTCAGTACCCCCCAAAGGGTCTGATCCAAAGTCGGATTGCTGCCCTCTGATCTGAGCTCTTTAGTCCCTGACCTGGATTTGGGTTTGAGCAGCGGTGGATGGCTGCTGAACTCTGTTTCTGGGAGGAATCTGTCGGTCCAAAGGGTCAGAACTGAAGACTTCCCTTTGGACTGAAACTCTTGCCCTGTTTATTCCTCTGCAGGCTTCGGAAGCTGGAACTGAGACCCTTTTCTGTTCCTGTGGTCCGAGTCACACTGATGTTGCTGCTGGTTTCTGAGTCTGTTCTCTCAGTATATGCCTAGAGCCTATGGCCACCCTCTACCCTATACTATCTTCAGTCCACTCTGGATCTGTATCCAGAATGGGGTAGTGAATGCAGCCCTACCAGCTGGGATATATGTTCCTATGGTGTTGCTTTGCTATGGGCTGGGGACCTCCTCTTGCCTTGGCCCATGGCCTCTTCCTATGTTGGAGCATGTTCCTGGTCAGAGCCCATCTACAGATGGGCCCCTGTCTGTTTCCCTATGTTGACTTTGGCTGGCAAAGTGACTCACTGTGGCTTTTTCTTAGATTTCTCCAAGAGGATTTGGTCTGGTTCATTTTCTGAGTCTTTTTGGAGGAGTTTAGGGGTAGAGAGAGCTCACTGTACTTCTTATTACTCCAATAACTTGACTCTATCTCCATATAGATGCCTTTTCAGGGAATTTAGACACCAAAGGGAGGGGAAATATGGGATGGATAGATAGTAGGGATGGAGGAGTGGGTTGAGGATGGAGGAGGGGAGACATGTACATGTTTGTAGGCAGTAGAGGGGAAGATATTGAAGAGAGTCGGGAGAGAAGGGGGAACAATGTATTGGAGGAGACAGGATGCAGTGGGAGGACAGGTGCAAGGAGAGGGTCTGGCTTTGGCAAGGAGAAAGGCCATCTCATCATGTGAGACTGGGTGAAGGAGGAGAGAGTGATAAAAGGAGAAGAGATGAAGAGGTGGGGGAGAAGAGGGAACTCACAGCAAATGACCTCATTTCCCCCTCAATATAGTATGAGGAGGGATTCTCAGCTGAGACAGTGGGAGGAGGGGAGGAGGGATGAGAAGGTTTGGAAGAGCCTAGGTGCAGAGTGACAGAATGAATCAATTAAGGTGGTGGAGTAAGTTTGCCTTGCTGCAGGGAGGACCCAGTTGGGGCTATGTAACATTAATTGTAGTGGACATGATCTGAAGAGTTTCATGATTTTTTCTGGCTTCATCCTAGAGGGAGGAGCAAAGGCAGCAGATGGTGGGAGTGACTCATGGATAGGACTCAGTGGAGCAAAATTGGTGATATGATAAAGGGGTAAGGGACCCAAGAGAGTAGGAAGGAAGCATAGAGCTGGGCTGGTTCACCAAGGAGTCAAGATGGAGAAGGGAGGAAAGGGTGGCCAGTGCGGAAGCCATGGACCAAGAGAGAATCGAGGGGTGAAGGGTTTGGAGGTCAGTGTCTGGACAAACCAGGGTTTGGGGCTGCAGTGTAGAGGGAGAGGGAGAAACTATAATCAGTCAGGTAACAGTCAGTCACCAAGATTTGCTAGGCACATGCTTTGTGCTGGGCATGTCAACACTCCATGGCTTTTAGAAAACAGACATGTTAGTGGGTTCTCCAGTGGCTCCACTCCCCATCCCCAGGACTCTACTTCTTTGTCTTCTTTGACCAACACTCCTCTATACGGATTTTCTTCTCCCACTAGAATGAAAGCTCACTGAGGGCAGGGACTGTCTTCCTTTTAGCCTTTGTAACCTCAGCACCTGGAATAGATCCTGGCACTTAATAAATGTTCCTCATTCATTCATTCACACCTACTGAGACTCTGGGCCTGGGACTTTTATGGTCTTTACATCCCTGGTGCTTCCCCCATGTCCACTCTAGTGTCCACACCTTTCTTTGAGGCAGAGAGGAAGCTCCACAGGTCAGAGATTGCTCTCAGGGTCTGGGTGCCCCATGTCAGAGATCACCAGAGTCTCCTAGACCAATGGTCTTCCAGAATATCCCAAGTACCTCCCACATATCCAGCTAGGTTCTACAGGGGACATGGGTAAAGGGTGGCCCTGCTCAAAAGGTCTTGTCTATTGAGGGGAGATGTCTAGTCTAAATTCCTTATTTTATAGACAAGGAAGCAGGATAGCCAAGATAAGTAGTAAAGTCAAAATTTGAACCCAGGATCTCTGACTACTGATCCAGATGTGCTACCCCAATCTACTCCTAGGAATATTGAAAGGAAAATGCTTTGTGAACCTCTAAACACAATAGAAATAGTAACAATGGATATTATTATTATTGTTTATAAATAAATGATTTAATTATATACTTATAAACGACTTTTGTTTTTATATTACCTATATTTTCCTTTCTCCTCAACAGTGAGGAGAAAAATTCAGCAAAACCACCCAACCTGGTGTTGGGTCACATCTGTTGCCTGGGATAGATGTGATATTCTACAGTCATAGCCCCCACCTCTACCCTGAAGGAAGAGGTAGGTTTTCTCATCTTTTTCCTAAAGCTAATCTTTGTCCTTATATCACGCTTAATGTATTGTGTATTGTTTGTAGGCATAGCTAGTTATCATAATTATATAATTTTAATTATTAGTTATTACTCCATCCTGCCACCTCCCTCTGGCCCAAGACACTGAGGCAGAGGTCTAGTAGCTATCCATGACCTGGTCCTGAGGTCAGAGGGAAACATGGGGCTTTTGGAGGTTTGACTCAGTCAAGCATGTGAACTGGAATTCCCAGAACCCAGGACTGGTTAGGTCTTGGTAATGAAGCCTTTAGGGAGGAGGTGGCTTGTAGGGATCTCTGGACCTTGCCTCAGAGCTGTGGGGGAGGCTTATCTTCCCAACCAATCTTCCTCAGAGAAAGGAGAACCCCACTCCAACTTGGGACCAAAAGAGATACCTGACCCTCTCCATTAGTGACTGTGCTACCCTACCAGAAGAAGACTTGGGGCAAATCCCTTCCCCACTGTTACCTTAGCTTTTTACTCTATAAAATGAAAGTTTTGGAGTAGGTGACCTCTTCCATGGTGCCAATGATGCTCTTATCCAAAGTCAATTCCTTTTCCATGCCTCAGTTTCCCCATCTGTGAAGCAAGGAGGTTGGATTCAATGACCCACAAGGTCCCTCCCACCTCTGTCATCTTGTAGACACAGATATATCTGGAGCCCCCCACCCCAGCTCTAGCAGTCTCTGATTCTTCCACAGATCCCCTACAATCATTCCCAGATGCCTAGGAAGGAAGATGACAGTCTTCTCTTGTTGCTGAGTGACTGAATGGGGAAAACAGTTCTGGGGCGGGGTGGGGGGGCAGTAAAGCCACTCATGGCTTGGGAATGTGGGGAAGGAAGCGACTGGAGAAAGAGAGTAGTTATTCACTCAGGAAGTGCTTATTTAATGCCACCTACATGGCTGGCACTGCATCAGGAGAAGGGCATACAGAGACAAAAACAAAGTCAGCACCGTCCTCCAGGACTTTACATCCTAGAGCAGGTGTTCCTGGGCTGTTGAGGCTGAGGCCACACGATTCTTGACTGACCAGTTTTGTCTCCTCTCACCTCCCCTCCAGCTCAGAGGCTTCAGACACTGCCTTTTGCTTCCTTTTTGTATCCTCAGAGCTTAGCGTGGTGCCTGGCACACAGTAGGCACTTAATGAATGCCTGTTGATAGGTTGATTCCAAATTCCCAAGGCATCCCCTCCCCCACTGGTTCCCTCTGGATCCCAGGGAATCGCTCTCAAAGGGACCAGTCTGATGCTGCTTCTACCTACTTTCTAGGGGTCAAACAACGAAGCCAGGATCACTTACTTCTCCTATTGCCCCAAATCATTACAAATGGGGAAGTATTTTCTTTTTTTCTGTTTTAATTATGCTTTATCTCTTCTGTTTTGGGATCACTACATTTCTCTCTTTATCCTCTCCTTTCCCCAAAGAGCCATCTCTAATAACAAAGAACAAAAAGTTCCTAGGAAAGCCAGCCAATCAACCAAGTTCCCAAGTTTGGCATTATATGTAGTGTTCTGCACCCATAGTCCCCCACTTCTGCAAAGAAGGTACCTTCTCACATGTCTTCTTTGGGGCCAAACATGATCACTCCCCAGTATTCAGTTTGGATTCTTTAAATTACTGTTGTCTTTTTTATTTATATCATTCCTTATTCGATTGATGACGGGTGGGAGATGTAGAGAGGGAGGAATGATTCCCACAGAGTCAGTGGAAGAGCTGGCATTTGAAGCCATGGTACTGTGAAAACAGGGCCATCAGGACCACAGTTTCTCCATCTATAAAATGAAGGGATTGAATTGTAGATGATATGAAATACTTGGGAGTCTAACTGCCAAGACAGACCTAAGAAGTAGATGAACACAATTACAAAACACTTCATGGAAATAAAGTCAAATCCAGACAACTGGAGGAGAAATGCTCATTGCTCATGGATAGGTCAAGCCAATGTAGTAAAAGTGATCATTTTACCCAAATTCACTTATTCAGTGCCATACAATAAAACTACCAAAAATTATTGTATAGAGCGAGATAGTAACAAGAAAAGGATAAGATTACATAAGGAAGCTGGCCTAGCTGTACCAGATCTCTCTATATATCTATATCTATATCTCAAAGTGTAAGATGATAATTTTTAAAAATCTGATACTGGATAAGAAATAGAATGGTGGATCAGTGGAGGAGATTAGGTACATAACAAACAGTAGTCAATGACCATAGTAATCTAGTGCTTGGTAAATCCAAAGATCCAAGCTTTAAGGACAAAAACTCACTATTTGACAAAAGCTCCTGTGAAAACTGGAATATAGGTTAGCAGAAACTCTGTATTGAGTAACATCTTACATAGTATACTAAGATAAAGTTAAAATGAGTATATGATTTACTCATAAAGGGTCACACTATAAGCAAATTAGAAGGGCAATGGTAGTTTACCCACCAGATCTTTGGATAAGGGAAGAATTGATGACTATACAAGAGACAGAGAGCATTATAGGATGCAAAATGGATAGTTTTGATTATATTAATTTAAAAAGTTTTATATAAACAAAACTAATACAGCCCAGATTAGAAGGGAAGCAGAAAGCTGATAAAGGCTTCATTTCTCAAATATATAAAGAACTGAGTCAAGTTGATAAGAACACGAGTCATGAGTCATTCCCCAATTGATAGATGGTTAAAGGATGTGAACAGGCAGTTTTCAGGAAGAAATCAAAGCTATTTATAGTCATATGAAAAAATTCTCTAAATCACTGCTGATTAGAGAAATGTAAATTAAAACAACTCTGAGGTACCACCTCACACCTATCTGATTGACTAATGTGACAGAAAAGGAAAATGACAAATGTTGGAGGGGTTGTGGGAATATTGAGACATTAATGCATTATTGGTGAAGTTGTGAACTGATCCAACCATTCTGGAGAGCAATTTGGAGTCATGCCTAAAGGGCTATAAAATTGTGCCTACCCATTGACTCACTGCTAGGTCTGTATCCTAAACAATTTTTTTTAAAAAAAAGGAAAAGGGTTTGTACAAAAATATTTATAGCAGTTCTTTTTTGTGGTGGCAAAGAATTAGAAACCGGAATTGGTGGATGCCCATCAATTGGGAAATGGTTAAATAAATTGTGGTAAATGAGTGTAATGGAATACTATTGTGCTATAAGAAATGATGAGTGGGATGCTTCCTGGAAAGACTTACATGAACTGATGCAAAAAGAAGTGAGCAGAACCAGAACATTGTATATAGTAACAGCAACATTGTGAAATGATGAGCTGTGAATGACTTAGTTATTTTCAACAATACAGTGATCCAAGACAATTCTAAAGGAGTCAGGATGAAAAATTCTCTCCACCATCAGAGAAAAAACTGATGGAGTCTGAATGCAGATCAAAGCAGACTTTCTTTTTCCCCCACTTTATTTTTCTTGAGGTGTTTTTGGTCTGTTTTCTTTAATGATATGACTAACCTGGAAATATGTTTTACATGACTGGACGTGTACAGCCTCTATCAAACTGCTTGTCTTCTCAGTGAAGGGGGAGGAGACAGAGGAAGCAAGAGAACTTGGAACTCAAAAATCCAAAAAAATTAATGTTAAAAGTTGTTTTTATGTGCAATTGGGAAACAGTAAACTATTATTCAATGGGAAAAATGAGGACTTACATTAGATGATCCTTCAGGTGGAGAGCTGTGACCCTATGACCCGAGAGTGGCACTACCCCGCCATTTGGAAGTTTTCCAATGAAGTGCCTTAAAAATTATATAATCTTATAGCTGTGTGACCTTGTACAGGTCACCTAACCTCTCAGCTTCACACTATTCTATCAAATGGGGACAGACAAGGTCCCTTGTATAACCTCATTCAGGGGGCAATCAAGAGGAAAGCAAAGTGCTGTGGGAAGACCTGTAGGAATGAGGAGTTTGGATATTGCTGACCTGACCCTGGCTGTGGCCCAGGCTCTTGGCTGACTGCTTCAGTCTCTAATACTCCTCCTCCCTCTAGCTCAGTGGATTCTACATTCCAAAGCCAGCAACAGGCTGCCTCCCCTGCCAGTTATTCCATTAAGGTACTGGCTTGGCTCCACCTCTGCTGGTGGGGAAGAGTAAAGGGACTGGTCTCCCTCCTTCCCTCTGTCCCTTCCTCCCTCCTTCCTTCCTTCCCTCCCTCTCTCCCTCCCTCCTTTCCTTCTTTCCTTCTTTCCTTCTTTCCTTCTTTCCTTCTTTCCTTCTCTCCTTCTTTCCTTCCTTCCTTCCTTCCTTCCTTCCTTCCTTCCTTCCTTCCTTCCTTCCTCTCCTCCCTTCTTTCCCATACATTCATTCGTACTGTTCACACATTGATTCTACCCCCAAGGGACACTCAGAATCAACAGGCTGCAGTTGGAGGAGGACACATAGACCATCCCTTTCCTGAACTGGAGTGATGGGCACGGTAGTTGCAAATTGCCCTGTCCCCATCTACAGACAAGGCAGCTCAGTGTGTCCTGGGAGTTCTCGTTCTGCTATCCCAGATCTCTCCAGCCTGAACTCGAGGCTCCCTTTGGAACCATGGGGCTGTCCCCCCTCCATTTCACATGTCCCCAAATCCCACTTCAAGCCCTGCCTGCCAGGGAGCCTTGTTACCATGGAGATATCACGGGGAGAAATGGAACCTTCCACTGACTGAGAAGGGCCTCTGACTTCCAGGCAGGACGAGGGTCAGGCACACACTGCAAACAGGTGGCCATGGGCTTTCTCCCTCCAGGTGTGATGCAGCCACATCATGGCAATCAGGAAGAAGTCAGACTGGGAGTCTGGAGAGCTGGGTTCAAATCTTGACTCTGCTTCTTCCTTCCCTTCTGTCTTCTGTTCCCAAACACTCTAGAGCATAAACAGATTTGTTCACACAGAAAAAGAGAATGCTCTGGTTTGGAAGTGAGGTGTCAGAGAAAGGGTAGAGATCTTGAGGCTGGAAGGAAAGGAGCATCTCCCCAGTTCCCCCTTCTCCTTTGGTGGAGGGCTGGACCTAGGACCCACAGAGGAGGTTCATGCTGGAGCTGACCCAGGTTTGGAGGCACTGAAGGACTGATTCTCAAGGTGCATGAAAAAAAGGAGGCTGACAAAGCTTGGAACAAAACATCAGACTTCATTGTCATCCAAAAAGAAGGGCCAAGTACACATCGACCACTATGGAGCCGCCTGCCTGCTCTGCCATTTGGACAAAATCTTTGTGAGGATGATCAGGAAACATATTATGGGCATTCTGGATGAATGAAGTCCTGTTCAATCCAACAGGCAGGACAGGCATCTGCCAGACCTTGGGTTAGACCCTGTGGCAGCAAAGACAAAAAGGAAACTCCTCCCTGCAAACATTTGGTTGAGGAAATAACCCATTCACAAATAAGTATATACAAAATAATTGAGGGAGGGGGAACCTGAGTACATAGGGAGAAGAGGAGAGAACCCAGGATAGAGCTCTGAAGAACACCACAAGTTAGAAGGGGTGCTCTGTAGGAGGATCCAGCAAGGGAGACAGAAGGAGCACCCAGGAGGAGAATGAGGAGAGAAACTGGGGTCCTGAAAACCTAGAGAGAAGAGAGGATCAAGGAGGAGAAAGTGGCCAACAGTGTCAAAGGCGGCAAAGAGGCCAATGAGAATGAGAATTGAACAAAAGGATCACTGGATTTGGCAACTAAGTGAACACTGCTCACTTTGGAGAGACCAGTTTCAGTGGAAGCCAGACTGCAAAGAGTAAAAGGAGAAGAATTAGACTGAAATACAGAAGAGGAGGACTGGCCAGTCTGTTGAATGACCTTAACCTTTTGCAGCCTCAATTTCTGTAAATTACGATAAATCATTCACTTCTTTTTTTAATTTTTATTTTTTTTGCTTTTTTTAAAGAGGGCAATTGGAGTTAAGTGACTTGCCCAAGGTCACATGATTAGTTTTTGTGTTAAGTGTCTGAGGCCATATTTGAAGTCAGGTCCTCCTGACTCCAGGGCCGGTGCTGTATTCACTGCGCCACCTAGCCTCCCCAATCATTAACTTCTTCCTGAATTTGAGGCAGCCAGGTGGCATAGTGGATAGAGCACTGGAACTGAAGTCAGGAAGATCTGAGTTTGAATCCAGCCTTAAAGACTTACTAGCAATTTGGCTCTGAGCAAGACACTGAACTTGCCTGGGCCTCAGTTTCCTCATCTGTAAAAATGAGACAGTTGGATTCCATGGCTGTTCCAGCTTTAAATCTAATAATCTCACGATTCTGTGGATTTGGCCTCATCAGACACGTTTGAAGAATTCCATCAGGAGATAAAATCTTTGCACTTATTTCAGCAAAGGTGTTTTCGAGATGTGAGGTATATTTCAATTATTTCCTTGACAGACAAGCAGATACAAGCATCATACCCTCTTGAGCCCAGGGGAAGTCTCTCTTCACCTCTCCACTACCTCTTTTTATAAAAAGACATGAGAAAGAAACAGGCAGGCTTTCACAAATGAGATTCCCCTGCTGACCACATCTTTCCAGTCATGGGATTGATGGAGAGACATAGAGAAGGCGAGATCCTACTGTGCACACTCTTTGTTGACTCTAGAGGAGCATTTGATCAGGTCTGGCAAAATGTAGCCTTGAATATTCTTTTCCAAAGATGGGTTTTCCACCCCTGGGGCAAAATCAGACAAGATTCCTTGAAAGATGCAACAAAAGGAAGACTTTTTCTGCTGGCTCTTATTATAAATATCAAGCCAGGAATAAAACAGGGGATTAGGAACACAGAACATGTTTGCCACTGCAATAGGGGATCTCCAGCCCCAAATCAAAGTGGAACAGGGATTCTCTGTCGATATAGTCCCTCTGATGCTTCTGTAGGGGATGGGTTGAATGCATCAGGTCTTATCACCCTGAGTTCTATAATCATTCAAAAGGCTTCAGTATATTTTTAAAGGGAAAAAATAACAACAGCCTCACTGTTTTTCTTTTTTCAATGGAGGAGAGGAAGGTAGAAGGGAGAGAAAATAAATGCTTGTTAATCAGGGAAAAAGAAAGATAAGAGAGAAATTCTGCGAAAGATTTTGAGCTAACTATTCTCATAGGAAAAGGTCAAATGAATGAAGAATGATGTTCATGACATCTGGGCAGAGGCTTAGTCAACTGCTATTTCAGAAATACAACCCCTTGGCTTATCGTCAGAGGTTCTCCAGTCCTGGAATGTGGACACACCCATCATTCCTCCCCCAGTCATCAGGGAACTTAACCCACATGCACAGGTGCCCAGAAGGGGAGGAAATGTTGATGCAAACATGGCTCCTTGAATTACCTTCCTCATGTGACCTTGGAGTGCACTAAAAGAAGGTATAGCTTCCAGGGCTGAGGAAGTGAGTATCTGCCCCAGTCAGACCCCATCCACACACTTGCATTCAGACCTGGGCACCACAGTTTAGGAAGGACATTAGTGAGCTAGGGAATGTCTAGAAGGGTGCAATCATGATGGGGAAAAGCTTTGAGGCCATACCAAATGAGAACTGGTTGATCATGTTTAGCCTGGAAGAATCTTTGGTGGGATGGAGGGAGGGTCATGAGGGCTGACTTCAGGTATGTGAAAGGCTGTCCCATGGAAGAGAGATCGAACTTCTTCTATTTGAACCAGGGGTGGGAACAGGTGTGTGTGTTCCCCACAGAAAATGGGGAATTCCAAACAGATAAACTTGGATTTGATATCAGGAAAAGCTTTCTCACATGAAAGGTCCTAGAGGGGTTTGGGCTGTCTAGAAGGGGCTGATTCTTCCTTCTTAGAGGTCTCCAAGACAAGACTAGGTAGTCAATCCCACACTCTGTTACAGTGGGGATTCCTGGGTTGGATCGCATGGCTTCTAAGGCCCCCTTCCAATTCCGAGATTTCATGAAACTCTCTTTGTGAACCATGAAATCTGCCCCCAAACTCCGTGGAAAAGGGTGCCAAATTTTTAACTACTGAAAGCATGTTCTAACTCTCCATCCTCCTTAGTTTCCCTCCTTCTCCTACCCCACAATAGCCACCCCAAACAGCTCAGATGCAACTAAATCAGCTTCTTTTCCTAGCTATAGTGCTGATGGGACAGGGCCTGCCAGCTCCACCACTATCCCTAGACAAGGTGCTGATCACCTGCCCTCACAGCCTCCTGAGTTCATTCCTAGCAAAGATTCCAGGGGAGCGAGATTTGACTGCAGTGATAGGGGGCAGTTTTTCCTGGGGGGGGGGGGTAGGGACACAGGGCCAGGAGATAGAAGAGATGAACTGGAGACCACTTAAAGCTGCGTGACCCTCTCTGAGCCTCAGGTTCCTTGTCTGCAAAGCTAGGGGGTCAGACCAGATGGTCTACTCTAGACAGTCTCGTCTCCAACAGTCTATGAGCCACACAGCCTCTGGTCTGGACTAGGAAGGAGGATCAGGAACTCACTGATCTCACGTCCGAGGCCCTTTCATCCCAAGGGCCTCGGACATGAGGAATCTCTTCTAACTGAAGAAAAGAGAAATCAAGTGAACCAAAGGCCCCACAGTGAAAGACAGTTCCACCCCCTCAGCAATGAGGTGGAGGAAGCTTTTGGCCACGGACCCAGCTCATCCTGCTCTGTCTTTGTCTCCATCTGTTTCTTTCCTTCTAGATCTGTCTCTCTCCCTTCCCCCCTCTCTCCCTCCCTCCTTTCTTCTCTCTCCTTTCTCTTCCTCTCTTTCCTCTATCTCCCTCTCTTTCTCTTTCTCCCCTTTCCACATTTCTATCTATTTCTTCCTCTCTCCCCTTCTCTCCCTCCCTCCTTTCCCCTTCTCTTTCCTTTCTTTCTATTCCTCCCCCTCTCTCCCCACCTCTCTCATTCTTTTCCCACCATCCTTCCTTCTATTACCTCCTTCCCTCCCTCTCTCCCACTCCATCCCTAGGTTTTGTTTGTACAACAAAGCCTGTGGCGGCAGCAGCTTTGCTAGAGCTGAGTGAGCTGAGCTGGTGGAATTATTTATGAGAATGTGAAAATGTAGATGTAATGTTTCCAGCTAATAGAGCCAAAATCAGTGGCGCTGCCCCATTAGAGAGGAAACCTCCCTGAGTAAATTACACACGGCTGTAAGTGGGAGCAGTTGTAGTGTTTTTATGACCCCATAAAACTTGGGAAGTTTATTGCTATTGAACAAACCTGAAAGCCAATCCTTACAGTTCAATATCGGACAACGATTGCGGCCTGGTTCTCTATGGTGCTAATCCAGGGAGGCCAGGGGGCTGGAGCACCCAGACAGGGAAGCCACTAATTAACTAGGCAATGACACTTGAGGAAGAGTTGCTCACTGCCCAGAGTGCCCAGCTAGCATCTGGAGGCATCATGGGGTCCATTTTTCCCATTCTATGTACTTGAGGATACTGTGAGGATTTGGAAGGGTGGTCTTGGTAAGGTCATAGGCCAGACCCTCACTTTCCCAGGAAGAAGTTGTCCCAGCTTGGCCCTTGGAAAGTGGAGTCATTCTGGATTGTGCTGTTTCTTATGACAAATTTCAAGGAGGTCCCCAAAATAAAATGTGGAAAATCAGAGATTGAGGTTGGGGAAGAGGAGTGGCTGACCAATGGGGAGGGCTGAGTACAGAGGCACTGGGAAAGAGAGAACCATGTGTTGCAATTCCAAGAGATCAAAGCACCATCAAGATCAGTCTGAGGTTCTTTCTATTCTCCATTCATTCATACATTTGTTCATTTCGCTACTAAGTTCATTAGTTCATTCATTCCAGGCATTCGTTTGTTCATCCATTTAATTTTTTTCATTTCTCCTTTCATTCATTTATTAATTTTATTATGAATCACACTGGACGAGTTCGAGCCCTTGGTCTAGTTGAATGACTTCTTTGGCCCCTGAAAGAACTGTCCTAGGTGATGACCAAACCACAGTCAGAGAAAAATCATGGGAAACATCAGAGATGCTGCAAGACTAGAGAAGGAGAAATGTTCTGATTTTTCAAAGAGGAGAGGAAACAGAGCTTGAAGAATTTAGGTCAATAGCTTAATTTCAATTCCTAGGAAAATTTTAGAATGGATGATTAAAGAGATAGTTGACCACCATCTAGAAAGGAAAGCAATGATCAGTTCATGGCTTCCCCAAGAACAGCCCATTCCACACTAACTTCCTTTCCTTTTTTGACAAGACTGTTAAGTTTAGCAGGTGGGGAGAATGCTGTGGATATAAATTAGCTAAATAAAGCAAAGCTTTTGTCAAAATTTCATCTATTATTGTTATGGAGAAGATGGAGGGGGATAAGGATTAGACCACAATGCCATCAGATGAATTCAAAACTGATTGGATGGTCTGACTCAAAGAATAACTATTGATGGTTCAATGTCAGTGTTGTAGGAGATCTCCAGTGGTGGCCCCCAGAGATCTGTACTTGACCATGCACTGTTTAACACTTTGATTCATGACTTGGAAAAAGACATAAATGGTACACGCGTTATAGGTGGCTGAGAGGGAAAGCTAATGCAGTGGATGACAGAGTCAAGATCCAAGAGGTTAGAGCATTGAACTGAATCTAGGAAGATAACATTTAATAGGAACAAAAGTAAAGTCTTGCATTTGGGTACAAAAATCAACCTCACAAGTGCAAGATCAGGGAAATTTGGTTGCATGGCAGTGGATCTGAAGAAGATCTGGGAGTTTTAATGGACTGCAAGCTCCCTAGGAATCAACAAAGTGGTGTGGCAGCCCCAAACTAATGAGACCTTGGAATGAATTGAGAGTGGCAAAATTTCCAGGAATAGGAAGATGGCAATCCCATTGTCCTCTCCTCACCCTTCATCTGGAGGACTGTGTTCAGTTTCAGACATTAAGATTTAAGCTGGAGAGTGCTCAGAGGGGATTGATCAGAATAGTGAAGGGTCTTCTTTCCATATCACATGAGGAAGCAATTCTCCAGGGGAGACAAGACAAGGAGATGGATTGAATAAGGAGATGGATTCACAGAGAAGGAGAAGGCAGTTGGTAAGTTGAGGTAAGCAAGATAAGTTGGTGAAACCTGGTGAAACCTGATTAGAGAAAGAAGGTATCACTCATCTCTGGAGCCTTTTCCAGCTCCCTTAGTTGCCAATGCTCTTTCCCTACTCAAATGATTGTGCATCTGTTGAGTACATCTTGCATCCCCCTAGTTGAATGTAAGTTTCTCGAAGGCACTAATGATTGTTATTTTTGACTTTGTATTCTCAGTACATAGGACAATGCTTTACACATAGTAGGCACTTAATAAATGCTTGTTAGTTTGGGGAAAGAGACAGTCAACTTGGAAGTTGAAGATAGAAGCAATTCTCCAGGGGAGACAAGACAAGATCTAGGGAATCTCAATTTCAGGAAGTATTGAGCGCAAGAATTTTGCAGAGGCTGCTTTGAATGTGTAGTGGGTTTTCTCCACAATTAAGTGACTCTTCTTGTTGTTTGTTCTGGAAGAGGACCATGACACCAGGAAGATGATACGGATTTAAGTGAGGGAGGGCTGTGCAAAGTCACCAGCCTCACTTTCTCCTCTGGAGCCATTTGGGTTCACTGGCAAGATATAGATCAGGATGCCTGGAGATGGCCCTGCAAGTGACTGCCCCATGAACAAAGGACAAATTAGTGTCCTTCCAGATTATCCAGGAGAATGAAATATCCCCTCTTTTTTGAAGTGGAAAAAGACTTTCAATGTAAAGGAGAGATCTCCCCCAGCTCTAAAATTGTGGTTCCATGAGCCACAGAGATAAAGGAGGTGATGAGGCCAAGGGAAAACTTGGTAACATTCTAGAACAGTGAGTGAAGATCTCACCATGATCTCAAGAAGCCCCCAAGTAGGTCCTAGTAGGTCAACCAGACTAATGACAGGGTTCTTCAGGGGATTCTAGAGATAGATTTTAGCTACTTCATGAAGCCTATATTAATATTTTTATGGAGAAGATGGAAGGATGTGGGCTAGAGGGCATATGATAGGACTTGATAATGCCTGCTGATTGCTAATAGTATAATTAGACACTCTCAGAACAGGTAGAATGGTTAGATCAAAGAGTAGCCTTGAATGGGTCCCTGTCAGCTTGAAAACAGGTCTCCAGGGGATTGTCTCGGGGCTCTGTAGTTAGCCCTAGGTTGCTGAGGATAATGGCATTTGCTGATGACACAAGACTGGGAGCAATAGCTAATAAAAGGTCTTGACAGCCTCAAACACTGACCTGGAATTAGCAAGATGATGCTGAATGTAGATAAACATAAAATCTTACACTTGGAGTCTTTTTAAAAAAAAATCAGCTTCATTAGTACCTGATGGGGGAAGCAGGGTTAGACAGCAGTTTGTCTGAAAAAGATTTTGGGGTCTGAGTAGACTCATGTGATTAGGCAAAGCAGATAACACAACTCAGAATTTTAAAGTCATTTTAGGCTGAATTATAGGAAGGCCAGGGAGGGGACAGTCCTGCTAATCAAAACGTGCTCAGACCTCATCTGCAGCCTTGTGTCCACTTTTGGGAAGATCATTGATAAGCTGAAGTGTCCAGAAGAGGGCAGTCAGGCTGCTGAAGGACTGGAGTTCTTGATGCATTGGGATTGGCAGAAAGTAGACACGAGAGAGTCTTCAGGTATTTTAAGGGCTGTCCAGGGGCAGACAGAATAGGCTTGCTCTGCTTGGCCCCACAAGGCAGAACCACAGAGAAGATGCAGAGAAAGGCTAGATGATAGCAGAACTTTCCACCAGAGAGGGCTGCCCTCCAAAGTATAGGGGTAGGGGTAGGGGAGAGACCTCTCTCTCACTGGGGGGGAGGGGAGCTTCAAGCTGGGGCTAGGTCTTCTCTTTCTCAGAATGGTCTAAAGCCTACAGGTTAGATGAACCAGTGTCCACAGTCCCTTCACACTGGGCAATTCTGTGTTCTAAGGTCGTTTTCAATTCTGACATGCTTGGCTTCTGAGAGTCCAAAGGCCCTAGGAGTGCTGAGGTAGCTAAGGAAGAGGATTAGGGGAGGACTGTGTTTTCTATCTCAGCCTTAAGGAGAAGCCCCTGAGACCTGAGTCCAATTGGTGAAGTGTGACAGGAGGATCACAGTCTTCCTGAGACAGCGTATCTGGATCCTGGGGGAGAGAGACTGCATATGCCTAGCCAGTCAGCAAATTGGCTCCAGCCTCCTCTGATCCAGTAGAACCTGAGGGGCCAGGGGTTTCTTCTGATACCTCCTGGGGAAATATTACCTGTCCTTCAAGGCCCAGCTCTGGTACCCCTTGATCCCTTCATGTCCCTAGCTAGAAGTGATTCTTCCTTCTTCCTCTGATGTCCCAGAGCTCCTCAAGCTATCTGACCCAGCCAGAGAAAGCATCCCAAGGAGCTCCTAGGGATCTTCCCCTTCCATCCACCCCCACACCCACTCATAGCCACCTGGATTCCACCCAGCCCAGAAGGGACAAGCTTCCCCCAATGCCATGCCCCAGCTGCCACCTCCCAGCTGGATCTAATCTCCCTCATTCTGAAGGCATCCCAGAGCCCTGCCCCACTTCGATCCTTCCCAACACAAAATTGTTTGGGGCCAGGCATAGGATTTTCATCCTGGTCTCCTGATTCCATAGGCATTTTCTTTGTTCCTCTGCCCCTCTATGAAAGCATGATACCTTCACCCAGCCTTGAATGGAGGGCACCATGATCTAGTGGGAAAGGGCCTAGAATTGGAGTCAGGAAACCCCAGTGGAAATATAGGTTCTGACATGAGCTGTGTGTGACCCTGGGTCAGTCATGATGACTCTGAGATTCAGTTTGCTTCTCTGTAAAATGGGGTTGGTAACTCCTACTATACAGAGTGGTTGAGAGAAAGGCCCTGATAGAAGTGGAAATCGTCTGTACTGGGGACCTTCGCTTTCTTCTTTGAGAATGGGGGTGGGCAGGACTGGCCATAAGGTCTGCTCATCTTCTAAGTTCTCTGATTCTGCCAGCATTCTTCTTTTAATTCACTTCAACTCACCCCAAATGATTAAAACCTACTGCGTGCACCTGTGCTGAGTCTCTGAGATCAGAGGCGTAACCAGGATGGGGCGATCAGGGCACTGGTGGAGGGATGGTCATCCTCCTGGAGTCCTGGAGCTGGCCAGCCCTGTTCACCACCTTTACCTCTCCTGATCCCAAGGGTCTAGGACTTCCTTTTCCCTGTCACTATGGAGATGTCCAGGCACTGTTGCTAGATGGTACAGGAGAAGAGAATAAGCATTTATTAGGCACCTCCAATATGCCAACCCCTCTGTTAAGTGCTGTACAAGTATTGTCTCACAACAACCTATATCATTCCTATTTTACAGTCGAGGAAACAGAGGTAGAGGTAAGCTAAGTGACTTGTCCAGGCTCACCTGAATAGTGAGTGTCTGAGGCTAAATTTGAACTCAAGCCTTGCTCACTGCAGGCCCAGCTCACTATGCACTACATCACCACCTAGTGGTCTCTAGAGTTCTTGGGGAGTGAAGGGGGTGGAACCAGGCAGGCCTCTTTGGGCTGGGTGCCTAGAGGAGGCAGGATGGCCCCAGCCAGGTGCAGGCAGAGGCAGCCCCTGGAGGCACAGGACCTGGGTTCAAATACTGCTTCAGGATCTTTATTTCCTCCATAAAACAAGGGGGTTAGGATGGATGGACCGTCCAGGTTCTGTCCCCTGGAGTTAAGGGGAGGGAGTGGCATCCCATCAGATACTCCCCTCGCCCCTCCCCAAGTCTTACCTTCTCCAGGCCAACCATCCCCAACCCCACTCACTGGATGCACTGCTTACGTGTGGTGCCCAGAACTGAGCACAGTGGTTGTGGCATCCAGGGCAGAGGACGGCTACACCAGTGTTTCCTTGTCCTCTGGGAGCCACTCCTTTCAGAAGAAGCCCATCACCATTGCAGGCAGCCGAAACTGTCTGAGTTTTCCTACTGAGCTTGTGATCTACTAAGACCCTCGTATCATTTTCAGATGAAATGCTATCTGCACACATCTTTTCAATCTCATACTTGGGAAGTTGATTTTTTTGAACCCAAGGATGCAATTTACATTTGCTTGGCTAGTCTTTCTGGTATCAATAGGAAACTCTTGATGGGGAAATTTCCTTTTCCTGAGGCAGACCAGCATATTCTCAGCAATTTAGTCTTAGAGCATTGCCTAGAGGCACTGAAAAGTTAAATTATCTTCAATTTAATGATGACATATGGTCATAGAGTATCAGAGGCAAAACTTGAACCCAGATCTTTCCATCCTCTAAGGCCAGGTGTCTATCCACTCAACCAGGAGGCCTGTTTAGCTCTTAAATGTCACCTTAATCAGATTTGGTCCAATAGCCTTTTTGGATCCTTACTCTAATATACTATGTCAGCTTTCCCTCCCAATTTTATTTCATGGTCATATTTGATCAGGATGCTATCTCTTCCTTTGTTTAAGTTACTGATATAAAGGGTGAAACAGCACAGGTCCCTGGGGCACCTCACTAGAGACCTCATCTTTCTATCCTTTCTGCAAGAATGACTTTTCCACAAGAGACTTTGTCAAATGCTTTAAGTGAGCAACACCTCCACTAGTCCCTGAATTATAGCAATATCCCGGACCAAAAAGGAAATGATGTTAATCAGATAGGTGTGCTCCCAATGAAGTCAGGCTGGCTCGTAGTGATGGCTGCCTCCTTTTCTGAAAGTTTTCTAGTCTTCTCTGTAATAACTGTTCTGGAATTCTGGTGGAGACGGAAGCCACGCTCCTTGGCATGTAGCCCTTTGCCAGTCCTGTGGGGTCTTTCCTGTACTTCTATAGCTCAGGATTCATGGAAGAGAAAACATCTTAGCTGGGTCTTAATTTAAGGGGTGTGCTGGAACTAGGTCACACCAGCTTAAGAGAACCAATTGTTAAATGTTCAGTGCAGGCATTTACAACTTGAAAAATGCCAAATGCTACAAAACAGAGCTTGATTTATTGTTTCGCTGATTGTCCAGACCTAAGAAAGTGTGGAGAATGTTAATAATGCAGATTAAACTTAAAAGTTTGTCTTGCATGCATTTTGGGGAGGGAGGGAGATCAGGTTGTTAGACATTTACAGTACAGTCTTGAGAAGGAAGAAAAGGATCTTCCCCAGGGATGATACTGATGAAGAGGAAGATGAAAATCATGACAATTCCCGTTTAGAGTTCACAGAGTTCTTTCCCCAAAACCCTCCTGCAAGGTCAGTAGTGAAAGGTGTGCTATTCCCATTTGTCAAAAACAAGTCAAGTGGCCACAGTGAGGAAGTGTCAGGATGGAGATAATTCCACCTCCGGACTCAATCCAAAGGTGGTAAAAGATCTCAGGGTCATGCCGTGGAGGACTGGTGAAGAGCTCGGCATGTGCGACCTAGAGAAGGGATGGGTTAGGAGGGAAATGGTGGCTGCCTTCAGTTATGTGAAGAGCTATCCTGGAGAAGACAGAGGGCTGGGGGAAAGGACTGGGAGCAAACACACATTATTTAGACTTGAGATAAGGAGGAACTTCCTAAGAGGCAGAGCAATTCCAAGGTGGAGTGGGGAGCTGGGAGAGTGAATTCCACATCCCTATAGGTCTTCAGGCAAGGTTAGATGACCACTCCTCAGGGTTCTTTGTAGAGGGAATTCCTGCTCCGGTATGGGTTAGAGCCTTTTATTTGTGATTCCTTGGTTCCAAGGCCTCTCCCAGCCCTGACATCCCCTGTTCTCAGGCCCCTCTCAGGCCTGACATCCCCTGTTCTCAGGCCCCTCCCAGCCCTGACATCCCCTGTTCTCAGGCCCCTCCCAGGCCTGACATCCCCTGTTCTCAGGCCCCTCCCAGCCCTGACATCCCCTGTTCTCAGGCCTCTCCCAGCTCTGATATTTTCTTTTCTACCTTCTTAGTGTCATGGAGACCTGGTTTCAAATCCTTTTGCCAATCACCCTAGGTCCAAAGGTCTGGGCCTCAATTTCCTCATCAGTGGATACTAATAGTTCCTACCTCCCAGGGAGGTTCTGAGGATCCAGTGAGATGGAGGATTTAAGGGGGCGCTACTCAGCCCAGACCTTCTGGGCTCTGCCCTTGGAGTTTGCTCCCACTGGCCACTCCCCAATACCATGAGCTTTGGGAGCCAGTGACAAGCCTAGGAAGCAGTGGGGACGCTACAGAAGGGCTGCTGCTGCTGCTGCTGCTGAGTGACACACACCCTGGATTGGGGCCTACTGGCAAGTGAGTGTGAGTGTGAGTGTGTGTGAGTGTGTGTGAGTGATGTGTGTGTGTGTGTGAGTGATGTGTGTGTGTGTGTGTGTGTGAGTGATGTGTGAGTGTGTGAGTGTGTGAAAGTGTGTGTGTGTGCATGTGTGTGAGTGAATGTGTGAGTGTGTATATGTGTGTGTGTGTGTGTGTGTGTGCCCATGTGAGCATCCACAGATGCACAGGGGAGGGAAGAGCCCACATGAAATGGGGCTTTGCCTAGCCCATCCCCCCAACACGTGAGCTTTTCTCTGGTTGGCTCCATGGCCCAGGACCCTCATGGCTTTGCTACTGACCATGCTACAGAGGCTCAGATGCTCATGAGCCGTTGGGTCTCTGGTATCGATGTCATCCTAACAACAGCCATATTTCTATGAACATGATCTCATTCGAGCCTCTCAGCAACCCTGGCAGGAAGGTGCCATTGGGAGTCAGAGGTCTTGGGTTCAAATCCTCTCTGTGTGACTTTGAGCAAGGCTCACTGAGAACTGCATTAAGAAAGCCAGGAGTTATCTTCCAGCTGGAAGCCTATGCTAGGAAGCCTGTGCTGGGCACCTTCACACAAGCCACACATGTAAAGTGAGCCCGAGGGCTGCGGTTAAGACCCTAGCACTGATGCTCACTGCCTTTGTGACCTGGGGCATGTCCTGCTCTAAAATGGAGGGTCTGGACGAGACGCCTCGGAGGCCCTTCTTGTGTCAAGCCCACGGTCTTCATTCCCTCCGTCTCCCTGTGCCTCAGTTTCCTCACCTGTAAAATGAAGGGGCTGGGCTAGAATGGTCCTTCCAGATCTGGGCGCTGCCTCCGTGTATATCTTCTGTCTGCAGCAGCCTAAGCTGGTTCTGGATGAGAGTTCCTGTCTCAGTCAATCTATCAATCATCAAGAGCGAGCGAGCACTGCCCGGCTGCCAGGGACTGCGCGGGCTGCTGGGGACACAGGGGTCAGGAGGGCATGGCCCCTGCTCCCTGGGGGAGAATGTGTCTCCATGTGAGCCGTACCCATACCAGGCCAGGTCCAGACCAGAGCCCGGGTCCCACAGTGAGGATGGGGCCCCACCTATGCCCGAGTCCCTTTCAGAGAACTCTCTCTACCGGGTCAGCTGTTGCCTCCTCTGTTGTGCTATATTTAACAGACTGAAAGGGCAGTAAGGAGACCTGCCCAGGGAGATACGGTCTATGTCAGAGTCGGGGCTTGAACCCAGGTTTTCCCGGCCCCATGGCCAGAGTGTTCTCTATGCTAGGCTGTCTCTCTACCCAGTAAATGCAGAAGAACTTGTGGAGGGCGGGGAGGGGGCAACACTGGTATCTTGGCAGGGAGGGGATAGGTGAGGGGACAGTGGAGGGGAGGAAAGTCTTCATGTAAGACACCCTGAGCTGAGTGAGCTTCGAAGGAGGCTGGGGCACTCACGGAGCCTGCCCCCTGGCAGGAGGATCCCCCACTCTTACAGGAGGAGGGCTTTGGGAAAGGGCCCCCAAAGGCTATGTGAGACCATCACTGACAGCAGGGACCCAGGAAGGGGGCATTGTGATTGGCCGTGGTAGGATGGCGATGGGGAGGGAAGGAGGGCATTTCAGGCATAGGGCTCTGTGTTAGCAAAGGTGCAGAGGTGGTTGGTTTGGAACAGAAAGAAGTAAAAGCTGAGGCTGGAATGGTCATGGAAGGGGCCTCTGAGGAGGTTTATCTGCCTCCATTAACAGGTGAGAGAACTGAGGCCTAGAGAGGGGAAGTCATCTGTCCAGGGTCAGAGAGGTTGGATCACAACATCATAGAGCAGGAGGAGACCCCTGGGGACGTCCCTTCATTTTACAGATGGGGAAACCAAGGCCCAGGTTCTTATAACAGGCCCCTCTGTGAGATCCCTGGGCTTATGGCATGACTCCTCTCGCCCAGATGCTCATAGCAGATGCCCCCCAAGGTCCAAGTCCTCACAGCAGGTCCCTGAGACCCGTGTGCCACATGAAATCAGCATTCCAAGCACAGGCCTTTCCAAGGCCTCTCCTTCCCAGCCGAGGACCCAATGGCCTGAGCCCCAGCTGTGGACTTGGGCATCTCCTCTACTGACCTTGGCTCGCTCAGGTTCCCCCACCGCCTCCGCCCCGTCCTCCTCACCCAGGAGGCTTCCTTGATTTATAGCCGAGCGGCGACGCAGATTTTTTCCCACCTGACACGGCTCCTGATTTAGGTTGCTTCCCCCACCTGACGGATCCCAGAGATGCGGCTAAGCATCTTTTACAGCTCCCAGCCCGCGCCTTGCCGCCCGCAAAGTGATGACTTGTAGCTTTCACCTCTCTTCTCTCCCTCATCATCGGAACTGAAATGTAATCAACTCAGGGGCTGCTGCTGCCTGAATGATGTATTTAATAGTGGGTGTGTAATAGGGGATGAGGCCGCTGTGGCTGCTCCCCAGCCGGGCCTCCCACCTGCAGCCCTGCCCTGCGCTCTGCAGGGGCCTTACCTTGGGAGCCTGGCGCTACCTGCTTCTCTGGGCTGGGCTCCCACTGACCAGCTGGAGGCCCTTGCACAGCTCCTCTCCATTCCTCCATTCATTCAATCTCTCTCTCTCCCTCAGGAGACCTGGGTTTGAATCCTACCTCCACCATTGCAAGCCTGAGTGACACTGGGTAAGTGCCTCAGTGTCTCTGAGTCCCAGTTTCTCCTTTTGTAAGTTGGTGATGGGAATCCTTGCCCTGCGAGCCTCACAGGACCTGAAAGCCCACTAGGAATGTGCAATGAATGAGCCTCCCCGCCCTCATGACTGTCCGGCTCCTAATTATGTAAAACACAGGCCCAGGAGATTGATCTCTCTCCAATTTTGTCAGACAGTAAAAAGAGGAAGGCTGAGCCGCAGAGGATAAATAATGTATCATCCTAGCCAGAAGGGGGATCAGATGGAAAACCAAAATAAGGCTGGGGGAGCAGGGGGTGCCCACAGAGACAGCTGAGCACGGGGCTGGGCTAGGAGAGGAAAAGCTGAGGGGCAGAGGGGAGGGGATCCCTGGTCCTTCTCCATCCCCTAAGAGTGTTCCCCCCCTTGCCATCAGGTCCGGCAGCTGGCAGTGAGCATGGAGGGCATGTGAACAGTTGGGAGCCCCCTTCCTGTCTGGAAGGGGCCAGATTGGCCTGACCCATGCGTTCTCAGAACCACGGAAGCTGCCAACCAGGATGCTCAGAGGCACCATGGCACCTCCTTCCTTCAATGCTCTGAGGCGTGTGGAGCCCTTTCCTAATAGAGGCTTTGCAGAGTCTGTGGCTCAACTTCCCAAGATCCTCCCTTGGGAGCCTCCATGGGCACCTGCAAGGGACCCCAGGGCCCCCTGCTCCAACACTCTCCTTTTACAGACTCAGAATGAGGAAGGGACTTGTCCAAGGTCCTGCCCTCAGGTGGTGGCAGTATCAGAGGAGAGAAGGCGTGTGGTGAAGGCGACAGATGGAGGTGAGTCTGAGTTAATAGCTGGGTGTGACATGGAGCTTGAAAGCCTGGGTGAATGGAAGCTTGGGGAGGGGGCTCTTGGCAGTAATGGGGACATTTGGAAGACAGGCAGCTTTGGGGGAAATGAACTGGGCTCTGGACACCTTGAGCTTGAGGTGCCTCTAAAGTGTTTGGTCTGAAATGTCCAGTGGGCAGTTAGAGATGGAGTCTGGACCAGGCTCCTGGTGGTGAGGGAGGGTCTGGGGAGGGGACTCAGAATCTTTTCCGGTGATGATGAGCGTCCTCTCCCCCTTTCCCTTTCTCCCCTCTCCTCTTTATCTCCTCCCACCCTTCCCTCTTTGTGGTGTCATCATCTTCCTTCTCCTGTACCCCACCATTCCCTCCTCCTTTCACTCCCCCTCATCTCCCCTTTCCTTGGCTGCCCCCCTCTTTGTCCCTGCTTCTTCCTCTCCTCCTCTGTCTCCCTCAAACCTTGTTTCTCACTCTTTCCTTCTTCCTTCTTCTCCTTCCTCCTTCCTCCTCCTCCTCCTCCTCCTCTTCTCTCTCCCAAGTCACTTTTCTGTCTTGAAGAGTCAGGGTTCTTTAAAGTGTTAGAATGCATTTATTTATTTGCATTTTTATTAAATAGAATTCTATGCTTCTCACTGCCAAATCCTATCCTTCCCTGGGGGGTGGAGTGGGTCATGGAGGCGCATCATTTAAATGCTGAGAAAGCCCCAGGGACTGGGGGAGGGAGGGAGGACCTGTGGTGGCCCTTGCCAGAGGCTGGTCACACTGGGGCCATGCTCCCCCTGCCCCTCCATCCCCAGCCTTCAGTAGGGCGTGTCCACAGAAGACTTCTCCTCTGAGGGGAGTCTGCCAAGTTTGGACAATGGGATGTTAGAACCATCAGAGCCTCAGAGACCTCCACAGCCAGCTGCCTCATACTATAGAGGCAAGCCCCGAGGCTAAATGAGAAAGGACTAGACCAAAGTCTCCTTGAGACAACCCTGAAGAGCTAGGGTTTGGCTCAAGCTCTCTGGACAGTCTCTATGTCATCCTGCCCTGGGGATGTCCAGGCAGCCACAGCAGGCCCAGCTCCTCCCCATACAGTCGCAGCAGCAGGGGCACAGAGGAGAAAGCTGTGGCCTAGGAGTCAGGAGACCCTGGGGCCTGATTCCTGCCGGTTTTGTCTTCAATGCACTTGGTGTTCTTGGGCAAGTCATCCATGTGGCACTCAGTTTCTCCATCAGTAAAAGGAGATGTTTGGAAATAGTGGTCTCTATGACCCCTCCCAGCCCTGACATCCCCTGTTCTCAGGGCCCTCCCAGCCCTGACATCCCCTGTTCTCAGGGCCCTCCCACTTCTGACATTCCCTGTTCTAAGGGCTCTCCCAGCTCTAACATTCCCTGTTCTAAGGTTCCTTCCACTTTTGATATTCCCTGCTCTAAGGGCCTTCCCACTTCTGACATTCCCTGTTCTAAGGTTCCTTCCACTTTTGATATTCCCTGCTCTAAGGACCCTCCAACCTTTGACATTCCCTGTTCTAAGGCTCCTTCCACTTTTGATATTCCCTGCTCTAAGGGCCTTCCCACTTCTGACATTCCCTGTTCTAAGGCCCCTTCCAGCTCTGACATTCCCTGTTCTAAAGGCCCTCCCACATCTGACATTCCCTGTTCTAAGGGCCCTCCAACCTTTGACATTCTCTGTTCTAAGGGCCCTCCCACCTCTCACATCCTATTTCCTTTCAGAACAGATCCCTATGGGAGACACCATGCCCCTGTAGGGAGAACACATGGAGGGAGATTCACCAAAACAAAGTCACAAAGACTCTAGAGGCTAAGCATTTGGGCCCGAGGCAACCTTCCTAGCATAGCTGGAGATCAGGGTGGGTCTGTTCCAGGGCCTCGTGTCAGAATCATGTGGGGTCCTAGGGTTCCCAGGCCAGTCCAGGATGGACTCCAAGGAGGCAGCCTGGGGGCTCTGCTCTGGGCCTGAGAGGCAGGGCAGGCTAGACTGGGGGCCTGGTCACTGTGTGCCCTCAGGCAGGGCCCTTCCCCACACATCTCAGGCCTCTCTGTAGTGTGACTTACAGCTCCATGTGACCTTGAGTCCTGAACCCAGAGTCATGGGGCTGGAGTGTGAATTCTGACTCCGCCACTGGCTAGACTATCCTCTCCTGGAGACTCAGTTTCCCCATCTGTAGGCTAGATGGCCACTGAGGCCCCTTTCTGCTCTAGGTCCTGACCTGTAGCATCTCTCTATCCTTCAGTCTCTTTACTTACTGTGACCCAGCACAGTCCCAAAGCCCCCTTCCCTCTCTCCATTTGAGTACCTGCTCTGTGTAAGGCCCAGGGTCTGCAAGCTTGTTTTCTGGAAACGTAAATTGATCACTGGATTTTCAGTTGGATCCTTGTGGATTTCCTTAGCAATCCCGAGTAGTTTTATGTATTAAAAACCACTTTCTGAGAAGGGGTCCATCACTAGGCTTCACCAAGGATAGTCCAAGCGGTCCAGGACAGAAACAAGGTGAAGGATCCCTGGGGCTCTGCTCTGTAGCTATGGGGATGGAGAGATTCATGGGCACTGACATCAGGGGAAGGGTAGAGCCCAGAGAGTCCAACAAGGTGGGGGACCCTGACCTGCATCACAGTGGGCTCCTCCTGGCCTCCCCCACCCCTGGGGCTCCCTGCCCTCACCTCCTTGGAGGGGCAACTGTGAAAGGAAGCCCCCTCCCCTACTGTACCCCCAGCCCTCAGGCTCAGTCCCAGGAAAGGTGGCCAAGAGATGCCGATCAGAAGACACCCTCACAGGCCCCGAAGGCTGGACACAGTCTCTGGAGAGGTTACAGGCCGTGTCATTGCCACACTTTGCTTCCAATTAACAATTGTTTAATAAAAATTTGGATTTTTTTTCCTGATGGACAGATCTTCTCACACTGTAACCCAGGAACCTCTGGCCCATTTTAATCCACTTAGCCCTGATCTAAAATAAGCAGCTTTCCCTGGCTTTCTAAATAGAATTAATCCAATTTGGATTAGGAGGATTAGATGGATGCTGAGAAAACCTCACTGCTTCCCCCCCCAACAGCCCAGAAGGGGTTTCCGCTCTCGCACAGGGACACCCCCTGCCTCATTTGGCTGCTCTCAGGATCTGGGGCCATTGGGCTGCTTGGTGTCAATGCTTGGGTCTGCTCAGGGAAGCGGTGGTGTGAAGGCATCCTGCCTTCCTCTCAGTGGGGGCCTGGACCTGCTCCTATCTGTCTCTCTCCCTTCCTTTGCACCTCTCTGTCTCTGTCTTCCTCTCCCTCTCCTCTGAATTGTTTCTCTGTCCCCCTTTCTGTCTCTCTGGCTTTGTTTCTCTCTCTTCCCCCTCCCCTGTCTCTCTGTCTCTCTCCTTCCCTCTTCCCCAGTCTCTCTCTGTCTCTCCCTTTCCCCTGCATTGTTTCTCTGTCTCTGTCTCCCTCTCTCTGTCTCCTGTGTCTCTGTTTCTCTGTCTGTCTCTCTCTTCCCACTTCCCTGTCTGTCTCTCTCCTGCACTGTCTCTTTTTCTCTCTCTGTCACTGTCTCTCTCCTCATACCCACCTTCACCTCTTCTAATGCCTGCTTTGCTTATGACTCTCAGGCCTTCCCCACCAAGATGCCTCAGCTCCTTCTCATCAGCCCCTCACCTGCTCCCGTGTGAGCCTGCTTCTCCTGCCTCAACTCTGTCTTTCTGAATCCTGTTCATCCTTCAAGACTCAGTGCAGTCTTCCAAGAGGCCTTCCCGGCTCCCTGCTCCCCACAAGCTGTGATGGGACAATCATAAAGGCCAGACACAGGGCACTGAATACACCTTGGCCACCTTCAGTCCCATCCCAGGGCCATCAGTTCCCTCAAGGTATCAAGAAAAACCGAGATTCCTTCTCAGCCTTTGTGACCTCATGGGCACCAGCCTCCAGGTCATAGGTTCATGAGGATGAGGCCAAACATCTTCCTTTACAAATGAGGGAATTGAGGCTGAGGGAGAGTCAGGGGCTTCCCAAGGTCAGAGAGCCCATCAGTTGCTGACTCAGCCCAGGTCTCCTAACCTGGAGCTCGGCACCAGTGCCACTCAAAGCAGCTGCTGGCCCCCAGAGGCTGGGAAAGTCAATTTGGAACAGAACTGATGGGTTGAAGCAAAACCAGGGAAATTGATTTTTTCCCTTGAGCCTTTAAACTCTATTCTTAATCAACCAGAATCAACTCCCCTAGCCTCTGGAGCGGGAGTGAGGGCAGAGCGGGCAGCCGTGTGCCTCCTCTCACCTGCCAAAGATGGTGCCAGGGTTTGGGCCAGAGGCTGGGCAGGAGGTACCTCAAGGAGAGCCCCCAGGGGCCTGCGGGCCAGCTGTGTGGAGAGAGAGCCCTGCCACATCACCTCCTTGACTTTGCTGACCTGTCCTGGGGGTAGCTGCACCCTGGCTCAGCCCCTCATGCCACCTGACACTACCCCTGACACCTGGACCTGGAGGCAGAGGACTGGGTCAGAACTCCCAGCTTGGTCTGTGCCCAAGTCCCCTAGGGAAACTCCCTCCCCCTTCTATGCTTTAGTCACTTATTGTAAAATATGCCAGCTCTTCTGAGGCCCTTCCCAGCTCTGAAATTCCATTGTAGGTATGTCATAAATATTCCTTTTCTCCCCTGCTCTCTATCTCCCTCTCTCTCTCTGTCTCTGCTCTCTCTCCCTTTTCCCCCTTCTTTCTTTCCTTCCTTTCTCCTTCCTTCCTTCTTTCCTTCCTTCCTTCCTTTTTTCTTTTCTTTCTTTCTTTCTCTCTTCCTTTCTTTCTCTTTCTTTCTTTCTTCCTTCCTTCCTTCCTTCCTTTCTTTCTTTCTTCCTTTCTTTCTTCCTTCCTTCCTTCCTTCCTTCCTTCCTTCCTTCCTTCCTTCCTTTCTTCCTTTCTTTCTTTCTTCCTTTCTTCCTTTCTTCCTTTCTTCCTTTCTTCCTTTCTCTCTGTTCTAAGGGCCCCTCTAACTCTGGCCACTTTTTTCCTGAACTTCAGTCCCCTCCCCATTAAAATGGAAAGAACAATAACAATGAGCACATTCAGTCCGAATGGGGAAGGGAGGAGGCACTTAGGCAGCATCTTCTTTGTTTGTTGTTGTTTCTATGTTTCACTTGTGCCTGACTCTGTAACCCCGTTTGGGGTTTTCTTGGCAGAGATACCAGTTTTCCATTTCCTTTTCCAGCTCATTTTATAGATAAGGAAACAGAGGCAAACAGGGTTAAGTGACTTGCCCAAGGACACATGGCTAGTAAGTGTTTGAGGCTTGATTTGAACTCAGGTCTTCCCAACTCCAGGCCTAGCACTCTATCCATAGCGCACAGAGCACTGGGCCTGGAGTCAGGAAAATTCATCTCCTTGAGTTATAATCTGGCTTCAGATACTCACTAGCTGTGTGACCCTGGGCAAGTCACTTCACCCTGTTAGCCTCAGTTTCCTCATCTATAAAATGAGCTGGAGAAAGAAATGGGGTCATGAAGAGTCATACATGACTGAAAGCAGTAATCAGCAATGTGCTGGGCTCTGAGACAGCCCCTGCCCTCAGGGAGCTTACATTTTCCTTGGAGAAACAGCACTCATAGGGATATGGTGGCCAGGTAAAAGGAATTTGGGGGGAAGTGGTCAGTGCAGCAGGAGAGCAGTAGATGGTAAAATTGAATTGATTATTGTTTCCAAAGCAAGAAGGGGATGGGCCCTGGTGTCCTGCCAAATGGGAGGAACAGCCTGGGACCACCTCCTAGATAATCGTGTTTGACTTTCCTGGGCATCTCAGTCCCAGGGTGGAATTCCAAAGCCATTGTCTGGTTTCTCTGGAGGCAGGAGGGGGCCAGTGGAGGGGCAGAGAGCTGGATGCCCAGGAAGCCCTGGTGTCCTGCTAGATGGTGGGATTGGATGTGAGGTAGGACCTGGGATGGCTGAATACAGTGTTAGGGGGGTACATCCTCACTCACTTACTGTTATCAGGATCCAAACTGGATTTATGCTGGAGCCAGCTCATAGAGGCTGGAGAGAGGCTTGTTAAATTTTCAAACCCTGGAATCAAAATACGTTCCAAATCAAGTCTGGATTTATTGTCGATTGTCTCTGCTTAAGTAAGTGATGAAGAAAATGTTAATAATGCAGATTAAATTTACAAGTGCTTCCTGCTATGGTTGTTAAACTCTCCCGAGCAGGGAGCCCCCCCATAGCAGCCCCAGGTCTGAACTGCTAAGCTAAGGGGGAGATTAATTGGAGGCTGAGGTTGGAGGGTTAATGACATCCACGTTTCCTTCGAGCTTTGGCATTTTAAAGTTCTTAAGTGTTAACACTGCGATCTATCTGCCTGAAGAGAAAAAGTCATGGCTTGGCAAATAGCAGGGGCACCTTGGAATCAGGAAAACCTGCCTCTGATGTAGCCTGTCTTTGAGACCCTGGGCAAGTCACTTCCCACTGGGCCCCAGTGGCTTTCTGAAACTGGAAACTGCAGGGCAGGTACTTGTCTACATCACCACTGGGAAAACCACAGGGTGAGATTAAAAATCTAAAGATAAGTTGTTTCAGTCCTGTCTGACTCTTGATGACCTTGTTTGGGGTTTTCTTGGCAAAGGTACTAGAATGGTTTGGCATTTCCTTCTCTGGCTCATTTACAGATGAGGAAACTGAGATAAGCAGGGTTAAGTGACTTGCCCATTGCTCAGGGTCCCACAGTAAGTGTCTGAGGTCAGATTTGAACCCGGGAAGAGACTTCCTGACTCCAGGCCTCGAGTTCTATCCACTGCAGCACGTCCTACCTGCCCCCTCCCAAAGATAAGAGGTCAGACCAAATGACCTCTCCAGGCCCTTTGCAGCTCTATTATAAAAGCCTTGTGTGTGTGTGTGTGTGTGTGTGTGTGTGTGTGTGTGTGTACGTGGTGGGGATGCTGGTAGCCCTAAACCCTGGATTTGGGGCATTAAAAATCATCAGATCAGTAACATGCTTAGCACCATGGCTCACCCTGAATGTCTGGCCTGAGGGCTAGAAGGTCTGATGAACTGCATCAAATCTTGCCCTTATCCCTCATTGTTCTGGGATTGCCAGACTCTGTAGCAGGGGAGGTAGGCTCTCCAGTTTTCACGTTCATTGGCAGGGCCCTGGTCTGGCTACTCCAGGGAAGTGCTATTTATAAAGTTGCTAATTATAGGAAAGGTTATGGACTTGATGTCTGGGGTTTTCCCCAGAAAGGGGAGGGAGGAAATAAGTGTCAGGAAAAGCTTTTGTAGTTTATTTTTTTTAATTAAATTATTTCTTTTTAGTTTTCAACATTCACTTCCACAAGTTTTAAGTTTTCTCCCCCTCTCTCCTCACTCCCTTCCCAAGAAGTCTTGTAATCTGATATGAACTCTTATACATACATTCCTATTAAACACATTTTCACATTAATTGTGTTGCATAGAATTATAAATGAATGGGGAAAACCATGAGAAAGAAAAGAAAAACAAAACAAAAAAGAAAATAGTCTGCTTCATTCTGCACTCTGACTCCATAGGTCTTTCTCTGGAGGCTGGCATTTTCCATGATGTGTCCTTTGGAATTATTTTAGGTCCTTGTGTTGCTGAGAAGGGCTAAGTCTATCAAAATCAGTCATCGAAGACTGTGGCTGTTACTGTGTACAGTGTTCTCCTGGTTCTGCTCCCCTCACTCAGCATCAGTTCATATAAGTCTTTCCAGGTTTCTCTGAAATCTGCCTGCTCCTCATTTCTTATAGCACAATAGTATTCCATTACATTCATATACCACAACCTGTTCAGACATTCCTCAATTGATGGGCATCCCCTTGATTTCCATTTCTTGGCCACCACAAAAAGAGCTGCTATAAATATTTTGGTACATATGGATCCTTTTCCCATTTTTATGATCTCTTTGAGATACAGCCCTAGAACTGGTATTGTTAGGTCACAGGGAATGCATATTTTATAGCCCTTTGGGCATAGTTCCAAATTGCTCTCCAGAATGGTTGGATCAATTTACAACTCCACCAACAATGCGTTAATTCCAATTTTCACATCTTCGCCAGCATTTATCATTTTCCTGTTTTGTCATGCTAACTGCTCTGATAGATGTGGTGTGGTATCTCAGAGTTGTTTTGATTTGTGTTCCTCTAATCAATAGTGATTTAGAACATTTTTTCATATGACTATAGATAGTTTTAATTTCTTCCTCTGAAAATTGCTTGTTCATATCCCTTGACCATTTATCAATTGGGAAATGACTTGTATTCTTGTAAATTTGACTCAGTTCTCTATATATTTTAGATATGAGGCCATTATTAGAGACACTGGTTGTAAAAATTCTTTCCCAGTTTTCTGCTTCCCTCCTAATTTTGGTTGCATTGGCTTTGTTTGTGTAAAAACTTTTTAATTTAATGTAATCAAAATTTTCCGTTTTGGATTTCATAAGGTTTTCTATCTCTTATTTGGTCATAAATTCTTCCATTCTCCATAAATCTGACAAATTATTCCTTGTTCCCCTAATTTATTTATAGTACCAGCATTTACACCTAGATCATGTACCTATTTGGACTTTATCCTGGTAAACAGTGTCAGACTTTGGTTTATGCCGAGTTTCTGCCATACTATTTTCCAGTTTTCCCAGCAGTTTTTGTCAAACAGTGAGTTCTTATCCCAGATGCTTGGGTCTTTGGGTTATCAAACAGTAGATTGCTATAATCATTGACTACTGTCTTGTGTACCTAACCTATTCTACTGCTCTACCACTCTATTTCTTATCCAGTACCAAGTGGTTTTGATGATTGCTGCTTTATAGTATACTTTGAGATCTTGTATGGCTAGGCCATCTTCCCTAGCATGTCTTTTCATTAATTCCCTTCATATTCTGGACTTTTTGTTCTTCCAGATGAATTTTGATATTATTTTTTTCTAGCTCTAAAAGATAATGTTTTGGTAGTTTGACTGGTGTGGCACTGAATAAGTAAATTAATATGAGTAGAGTTGTCATTTTTTTTAATATTAACTCCGCCTACCCAGGAGCAACTGTTGTTTTTCCAATTATTTAGATCTGACTTAACTTGTGTGAAAAGTGTTCTGTAGTTGTGTTCACATAGTCCCTAGGTTTGTTTTGGCAGGTAGACTCCCCAATATTTTATAATGTTTACAATAACTTTAAATGGAATTTCTCTTTCTATCTCTTGCTGTTGGGTTTTGTTAGTAACATATAAAAATGCAGATGATTTATGTGGGTTTATTTTATATCCGGCAGCTTTGCTAAAGTTGTTTATTATTTCAAGCAGGCTTTTTTTATTCTCTAGTGTTCTCTAAGTATATTATATCACTTGCAAAGAGTGATAACTTAGTTTCTTCTTTGCCTATTCTAATTCCTTCAATTTTTTTTCTTCTCTTATTGCTAAAGCTAACATTTCCAGTACCATATTGAATAGCGGTGGTGATAATGGACATCCTTGTTTCACTTCTGATCTTATTGGAAATGCATCTAGATTATCCCCATTACATATCATGCTTGCTGATGGTTTTAGGTAGATGCTACTTATCATTTTAAAGAAGGCTCTACTTATTCCTATGATCTCCAACGTTTTCAATAGAAATGGGTGTTATATTTTATCAAAAGCTTTTCCTGCCTCTATTGAGATAATCATATGGTTTCTGTTAATTTTGTTGTTGTTATGATTAATTATGCTGATAGTTTTCCTAATATTGAACCAGTCCTGCATTCTTTTGTATAAATCCTACTTGATAAAAGTGTATTATTCTTGTGATAAGTTGCTGTAGTCTTTTTGCTTTTTATTTAACATTTTTACATCTATGTTTGTTAGGTAAATTAGTCTATAATTTTCTTTCTCTCTTTTGGCTCTTACTGGTTTAGGTGTCAATACCATATTTGTATCATAAAAAGAATTTGGTAGAACTCCTTCGCCAATTTCCCCAAATAGTCTATATAGTATAGGAATTAATTGTTCTTTAAATGTTTGATAGAATTCACTTGTAAATCCATCTGGCCCTGGAGATTTTTTCCTAGGGAGTTCATTGAGGGCTTGTTCAATTTCTTTTTCTGAGATGGGGGTTATTTAGGTATTTTATTTCCTCTTCTGTTAATCTGGGCAATTTATATTTTTGTAGATATTCGTCCATTTCCAAAGTCTGTCAAATTTATGGACATAAAATTGGGCAGAATAATTCCTAATTGTTGTTTTAATTTCCTCTTCGTTGGAGGTGAATTCATCCTTTTTGTTTTTGGTACTGGTAATTTGGTTTTCTTCTGCCTTTTTAAAATTAAATTGACCAAAGGTTTATCAATTTTATTGTTTTTTCCCCATAAAGCCATCTCTTAGTTTTAATTATTAGCTCAATTGTTTTTAATATCAATTTTCTTAATATCTCCTTTGGTTTTTAGTATTTCTAATGTGGTAGGAAAACTTTTTGTTGAAGAGGTGTGCTATCCTCCCTCTCCCTTTATGCAAAGGCTAAAAGACAGTGACATCATCAGGTAACCACAGAGGCTACAGACAGAGCTGTTGTGATGTAATGTGGAAAGTCTTCAGGTGCAATAGTCTTTACCTAGAAAAGTTGGGAGACATGATTGCCTTAATTGCTACAAAGAGATCAATAATTAATCAAGGAATATTTGTTAAGTGCCTACTACGTGCCAGGCACTGTGTGAAGTGCTCAGAGTACCAAAAGAGGTAAAAAGACAACTTCAAGGGCTTACAGTCTAATGGAGTAGACATGATGCAAACTAACAAGATACCTGCAGGATTAATAGGAAATAATTAACAGAGGGAAGGCCCTAGGACTAAGGGGGTGAGAAAACTTTCCTGTAGAAAGTGATGGTTTAGCTGGGACTTCCAGGAAGCCAGAAAGGTCCATAGTTGGAGCAGAGGAGGGAGAGTGTTCCAGGCATGGGGGATGGCCAGAGAGAATGTCCAGAGCTGAGAGATTGAGGGTCTTGTCCGTGGGACATCAGGATCCAGGTGTAATGTATTGAAGGGTGTGTTGGAGAGCAGGGTATAAGTCTGGAAAAGTAGGAGGAGGAAGGTTATGAAGGTCTTTGAATGTCAGACTGTTTAATATTTGTTCCTAGAGGTAATCGGGAGCCACTGGAATTTATTGAGTAAGGGGGTGACATGATCAGACTGGCATCTTGGGAAAATCATGATAGTGACTGAATGAAGGATGGATCTGAGTATAGAGATTAGAGGTAGGCACCCCCCCATCAGTGACTGCAATAGTCCCAGTCTAGGGATTGATCCCCTGTACCCCAGCTCCACCTAACTATTAACAGATCAGCTTTTACAAAAAAATATTTACTTCAAAGGTATATTAACAAATAGACAAACAGCTTACTTCCCCAACACTTGGGGCTTTATTCTCTTTCTCCCTCCCCCCAATCACCTCCTGTAGGGCACAGTGCCACATTCTAAGTCTAAAACCTGCCTTAGGCTTGAGTCCCAGGAACCCTGATTTCTCGGGGCTTTCTTGCCAGGGTGACTGGCTGCTACATCTTGCCTGGAATCCCAGCTCCAAGGTCACCATGGCTTGAACTCCAGTACAGAGAGGATCGCCACCTGCACCTGAAACTGAGAAGGACCCAGGAAGCCAACTCAGGAAACCAAAAGGAGATCAGGGGAAAGAAGATGCTTCTTTCTCTTTCACTTGTTGAGTTCAGTGTAGCTGAACCATGAATGAACTGTGATCCTAACCCTCTGGATGCAGAAGAAAGGACTATGCCCTAAAGAAGGTGAGACTGTCATAGTCTGGCCAGTTTTAAAGACGCTGTCTAGCAACCAGTGGAAGGAGGTTACTCTCACCCACGTGCTAGGGGAGCTTAGGTGCTTCCATGTTAGGCTATCTGCAAAGCACATAAGTCATAAGGAGTCAGAGTCATTAGAACACAATCTAGTAACTAGTACAAAAATACATAACACATACATAATATATAAATAATATTTTTTCAATAAACTTTAGAAAACATTTTTGAACTTAACAAGCATCCCTTCCACAAGTGAGCATTCTCGTATACAGAGCAGAACAGATAGAATTCATGAAATACATAGAAATGTGAATCTATATTAAGTATAGTTTTCTTTTATTAAAAAAAAGAGTTTCATAAATTCAACATTTCTTTCCAAATTGTTCTATTTGTCTATATTTCCTTCTGTTCTCTCTGACCCTCTTTTTTTTATTTGGCAACACTGATAACTCCCTTTGGCCCCTAGTCATTCCCCGCTCTTCTTACCCCCTTCCCCCAAAAAGAAAAAGACACAATTCTTGTTACCAATAAGCTGGGCCAAGTTAAACAAATCCACGCATTTGCTATACTTTTTAAAACTCGCATGTCTTATTCTGCACCTTGGAGCCATCACAACTCTGTCGGGCTGTGGGTAACAGGCTTCATCACACATCCTCCAGAGTCCTTGATCTTTACATTGATCAGACTTCTTAAATCTTTCAGAATTGCTTATTATTAAAAGTTGTTGTCATTTTATAAATTGTCTTCCTGGTTCTTCTCACTTCATTCTGCATCAGTTTCTACAAATCTTCCCAGGTTTCTTTGAAACTCGCTACCTCCCCTCCCTTTTTTGAAGTCAAGCCCCATTGAGGTTCAGTCTCTTTTTAAAACAGGGCTGCCAATTAGCCCTTTTGCATGCTGAGCGCTAAGCCTGATCCAAGTTTGAGCCTTTCCCAGGTAGCACGTGTGCTGGTGGCTGTACGGGGCTGGGAAGGAGACCAGGCGCCTGCTTTTCCTCTGCCTGATTCTCTCAGATGCATCTCCAAATAACCAGCTTGTGCTTTGAAGTTGGAAAGAAGAGAACCCTGAGGGGGAGGCCACCCTTTTAGTATATCCATGAGGTTCTGATTCAGCAACCAATTAAGACTTTTCGTCATTACACAGTAAAAACCCATGAGTCATCATGGCTGAAGGTAAGCAGTCAGGGGATAGCTTTGCTACTTCTGGAGGGTAGGGAGGCGCATGCACTTACTGGAATGGGGCAGAACATGCCTAGTGGCGGCCACTAGGGGGAGCTACATGTGAGTTAAGCTTTCACTACAAGGGATGATGCCACTAAGAGAGGATTGCACTCTTAGGCTTTTGGAACCTTTGTTAGGTTCTGTGGAAGCCAAACTCCTGTGAGGCTGCTGCACAGACACCCAGGGCCAGAAAGGAGCCTAGGAGAGGTCTCATGCTGGTTTCTGTGTAACTCTGCATGGTGCTAGAAGAGCTCTGAATAGGAGGGCCTACCCCAGCACCATAACTAAGAATTTTTCCACCCTGGACAAGCCCATGAGATCAGTAGTTTCCTATTTTAGTCAATTATTCTTGACAACGACCTGTTGAAGGAGTATATATATTGTTAGAATGTTCTGAATTCTACCACCCTGGGACAAAGGCTCAGTTGCCCAGCCCTGGTTATATCTCTGGCTCAACACTGGGAAGTCTGATGGAAAGGCCAGATTCCATTTCCTTACTTACATCTGTGGGAAATGCAAACAGTTCTGGGAGCAGCACCAGCATCTTGTCACTTCTCTCCTTCCTCTATTCCCCCCCACCCTGAGTTTCCTTCCTCCCCCATGACCCTCTCCTGCCCCCACCCCACCCCAGTGGCCCATCCTTTGCCCCCATTCACACTGTTTAGCCTTTCTTTGTATCCCTGGAGCTTAGCACAGTGGGGTATCCAGTACTTAATACATAAAAGTACTAAATAAATGCCTGATGACTTGGTCAACCCACTTTTGGCCAGGAGTAGCTGTTTCTGTCTATCAAATGAGTTGGAGGAGGAAATGACAAACCATTCCAGTATCTTTGCCAAGAAAACTCCAAATGGGGTCACAGAGAGTCAGACATGGCTGAAAAATGGCTGAACAACAAAGCTGGTCCTGTGGTGAGAAGGAGAATTCTCACTGGCTAAGGAGAATACATAAGGCTTAAGTGAATGATGTGTGACGAGAGTGTTGAGAACCGCTGGGCGGGGGAAGGGCAGGCTTCCCTATCTGTGTCCCTGAGCACATGATTGCAATTTCTTTTACATCTGTTCTTTCCTGATCTTAGGTGAATGCCTATCCAGAGACAGAATGGACAAGATTGAGACCTTTGGAGCTTTGAAAAGTTAGAAGAGCCATCAGAGAGATCCTCAGTAACCAGAACTGGGAAAAGAGACTATTGGAGGCAGTCACTGAGTCTGGTGAGGGGCCAGTTCTGAGTTGGGACCTACTTGACATAGCCCAGGAGAGGAATGACATCTTCTTGATTGAGCAGAGATACCAGGTCCTTCAAGGAGATAACCCAGCTGAGAAAGGGATCAGTGAAGATTCCATACACAGAGCTGTTGAAATCCGCTCACCTCAGATCCCCTGCTGGCCCACCTTCCTCACTCACCCTCCCCGGGGCCTTTGGACGTCTCCGATTTCCTTCTCGAACAGAATGTCCCCCCACACAGATGGGTTTAAAAATGCAGCTTTATTGTTCCATCTTCTCTTCCCCCCCCCCCCTCTCTCTCTTCTCTTCTCTTACCCTTCTCTCTCCCCTCACTCCCCCTTTATCTCCCCCGGGCAGACTAAGTCATATGCCTCAGCAACAGGGGCCAGAAGAAGGGGGGAGCTATCCCGTTGGATGACACATGCTCAATGCTGTTAGTCCAAGGTTCATATTCTGGTAAGGCAAACAGCCTTATCAGGGCTCTGGCTCCTATCGCCTTGGAATGCAACAAGTCACCCAGAAGGCAGCAGGAGGGAACAATGGGGGTTGGGGGCCCAACACAGAACCCAACTTGGGTGGAAACTAAAAACCTCTCCGAGCACACACACACACACACACACACACACACACACACACACACACACACACACGCTTGGCTATCTTTCTGCTTCAGCTTGAACCCTCTCTTCCTGGAATCTTGTGTGTGTAAAGGGAGAATTTGCCCCTAGTGTGGGGGGTATTTTATAATTCCTGCCCTTTGCTGGACTTCCTCAGTAAATATCTCTTTGTAAAAGCTAATTGATGCTGACTGATTGATTGATGTGGGGAGGAGTGTAGCATGTGGGCTTGTGAATGCTAGTGTTAGACACTTAGCCCCCCAAGTTAACTATGATACAGCCCTGAAGGGAGAAATGATCAGCTGCCTGGACCAAGCTATTGTGGCAGGGTGCTACAGTCACGCTGCTCCCTCACCATCTCGTTTAAGCTTCCCAGCAGCCCTGAGAGGTGGAGACCACAGGTTGTCATTATTCTCATTTCAGTTTGGAGGCCCATCTGTAATTTCAGTGATGTGGGCAATTATCCACTCCACTGATGCACACCAACAGCTCGTTTACAATTTACAGTCTTAGAGTTGTCTGGGTCCCCAAAGGTTAAGTAATAGGATCCCAGTCTCATGGATTTAGACCAGGAAAGAACTTTAGAGGCCAGGAGGCCCAACCCTCTCGTGTTATCAATGAGGGAATGAGGGCCAGAGAGGAAAAGGATCTTCCCAAAGTCACCGGTCAGTATTTTTCAGAGGGGAGATGGAGGGGCAGTACTGGAGTCAGCTGGTTGTTAAATTTTTAGGAGGAGTGTTTACACCTTAGAAAATGGCGAACGTTACAGGTTATGGTTTGAGTCATTGTTTTCTTGATTATCGAAACTCAAGGAAGTGAGGGAGAAAATGTGACAAACACAGATTCAGCTGAGAAGTGTCTTGGGTATATTTTCCCAGAAAGCCGGTTGTTAAGTGCTTTCCATCATGCCCTTGGATGGGGCTCAAACTCTGGTTTAAATTCAAAGGCTGGTCTTCTCTTGCCTACATCCTTCTGCCTTCCATGACTGTGTTACAGATGAGGAAACCGAGGCCCCTGACTTGTCCACACACAACTGTTGAGCATTGGAGGTGGAGTTCACACCCGATGCTCTACCCACTCTGCCTCCCTGCCTGAAGCAATGAAAACTTGAATGTTGAAATGTCAGCCCAGGGCGGGGCTGAGCACCTGGGCTCCCTGGCCCTGAGTTATGAGCTGTCTTCTCTGTCTCATCTGTCCTCTTCTCCATTTGATGAATCCAGCTCTGCCTGGGCCTGGGCTATACTAGGCATCACTGAGTCTGATCTCGCTCATAAATCTTGGGAGCCGGAGGGCTCAGAGGGAGCACGACTCCAGCTTGGGAATCTGTTCTTGGCTTCATCCCCACTAGGCTTCCCTGCTTCCCATCACCCAGCAGCAGCTCTGAGAGTGAGGAGAGAGAAACTCAGGCCTCCACAGACATCCTGGACCCCAAGTTGGGGCTAGCGGCCCCTCTGCTTCCCCCACTCCTCCCTCTCTCCCTCCTTCCCTTCTATCTTCCTTTCTTCCTTCTTTCCTTCCTTCCTTCCTTCCTTCCTTCCTTCCTTCCTTCCTTCCTTCCTTCCTTCCTTCCTTCTTTCCTTCCTTCCCTCCTTTCCTCCCTTCCTTCCTCCTTCCCTCTTTCCTTTACGTAGTACCGACTACGTGCTGGGTTCTGGGGATACAGACAAAAATGCAGCCCTCTTACCCGTCCCCTTTCTCCCCTGCTTCCTTCTCAGACACTCCTAGACAGTCAGTGCCATTGGGGTCTTCAGAAACCACATAGTTAAACACTTTGCTGGGGTAGGAAAGTGAGCAGGGATGGCTCCTGACCACCTGGGTTGGGGGCTGAGCTGGTGCTCACTGGCTCCCCTGCCTGAGCATCCTCCTGCTCTCTCTCCCCTGCAGAGGCCAGTCCCAGCATCCTCTTGAGCAAGGGCCCCTGGGAGCTCTGCCCCAGCCCAGGAGTGGCTCTTGTCCTTCCTGCTCCACCCCACCCCCAGCTATGGAACGGCAAAAGCCAGAGGAATCCAGTGGCCTGAGTGAGCTGCCTCTGGTCTCCTGTGGCTCCCGGGCTGGGCCCAGCCTCTGGCTTTGAGGGAGCTCTGCTCCTTTGGCTCCTTAATGACCAATTTCTGTGCTTCACTCGCCTCTGCCAATTTGCTGGTTCAGTTGGCAGAGAAGTCCTGACGGAGCAGTTCTGGGCAAGTCCTCGAGGCCCCACTATCAGCCCGTGTAATAACTCCAGCCACGGTAATAACCCTTCATAGTTCCAAGGTGCTTTTACAATTCACAGAGAGATTTCCATCTCCCCTTCCACACAGTTCTCCCAGCATTTAGTAGGCACCTACTGTATGTAGAGCCCTGTGCTGGGGGAGGGGGAGACACATCAAGGGCTGTCACTTCTGCTCAGAGTTCATGGTTCTGTGGTTTCTTCACTGGGGTCATTCCCTGTAATGACATAGATTATAAACCAGCCGGTCAGTGTGGGTGGGGAAGAGCAGCGGATTGGGAACCAGAGTTCCAGGGCTTGGATTTTGCTCCCTGTATGACCTTGGACAAAGCTCTGTCCCCTCTGGTCCTCAGTTTCCTTCCCTGTGAAATAGGAGCCTGTACTAGATAACCCCTAAGGACCCCACTAGCTCTTAATCCATGATTTCATGACCCCACTCCTTCTAGGAGACCCCATAAGCCCATCAGAGGGGACCTCTGAGGCTGTATAACCCCACCTCCTTATTTTACAGATGGGGACACTGAGCCCCAGAAAAGGGGAGACTTCATGGGACCCTAGACCACAGAAGCCATCTAGGCCAATCTCCTCATTTTACAGATGGAGAAACTGAGGCCCAGAGAGGGCAAGTACTTTGCCCAAGACTATATGTAGAGTTGGCATCTAAAGTCTCTTATTCCAGAGGCAGTGCTTTTATCTCTGCAGGGCCTTCTTCAGTTTCTCTGGACATCACGAAGGTCCTGATTGAACACCAGGGCTGGTCCATCAGTTGCTCTGAGCTCTAGTCATGTGACCAAGTCATCTTTTTTTGATTATGTATTTATTTGGTAACACCCTTGAGAGCACTTCTCCATCATAACTTACTAATTGCAACACCCACGTACACCCCCTTATGTCTCTCCCCTGTCCTTTTGATGGGCCTTATCTGTAATTCTTTGAAGACTATTTGCAATGAATATTGATGTTAGAAAGTTTGGCCTTTGCTTCGGGAAGGATCTTGGGGCACCCAAAGAATTGCAATTTGCAAATTGTCAAAGCTGGTCTACTGGTTGTCTCTCCAACTGCATACCATAGTTTAGAAAATAGGCATTTTTTTATCCACTTTGTTTTTCCTAAATGGATACTGTAATGCCATGTATGAGCAGCTTCCCAAAAGAATGCTTCTGTGAACAGCTTTTAAGGTTCTGATTACACAGTGTAGTGAACCCTCCATTTATTCCATAACAAATCAAGGCAAACATTCACAACTAATCAAGGCACAGTATAATATGCACAACATTTCATCTTATCACAGAAAAAATCACAATATAGTGTTCACAACAACTTAACATTAGAATGGCCACATAGCTTTCACTACAGTGGCCACAATATTTAGAACAAAGAACAAAAAAATAATCATCTGGTTTCCCTAAGCGGGGAAACCCTCCTTACTTAATCACTCAGTCATTTCACAATACAATAATCAATCTTCCA
>CM053587.1:351161558-351204907 GCA_028646515.1 Pseudochirops corinnae
ACACACACACACACACACACACACACACACACACACACACACACAGGCTTCCTGTCTCAGCCAACCCCCTCCTGACATCAGCAACAAGAGACAGAGTTCACACCTTCTTTTCTTTCACACAGGAGTCAGAGTTCACACCCTCTGCCTCTTTCACAGAAGTACTTAGCCATTAGTTACTAAGGACCAAGTATCTGCTAAATTAATTAACATTACAGATACTTAGGCCACCCACATTCTTTTGAATGGATCTCATCCAGTAGTTTGATACAATTATCCTAATGCTTCTGCATAGAGTAGCATGGGGAGGATCCCATTATCATTAAGGAATATCCCCTCAACACAGATTCTGCACTGAATCTCCTCCACAACCATGGCAGACTTTTGATGAGCGTGCATCTCTCTGATTATAGTTTACTTAATATTTAATGACACTTCCTAGTTGTGTGACCCTGAGCAAGTTATTTAACCCTGCTTGCCTCAGTTTCCTCATCTGTAAAATGAATTGGAAAAGAAGGTGGCAAAGTACTCTGGTATCTTTGCCAGGAAAACTCCAAATAGAGGCAGGAAGATTTGGACCTGACTGAAATGAATGAACAACAATTAATATTTAATGATCATAGGGCTGGCAAACAAGATCATCTCTGTTCCTATATCTTTTAAGGAATTTTAGTTTTTTAGGCATGATTGATCAAGGAGTTCCTGAGCACCACAACTCTAGGAGGAAGAGGAGAGTGACCTATGAGAGTGTTCAGTAAGGGGACTGAAGACACAAAATGAAGTAATAAATTGGGATCTTGCTGAGTATACCCCACTCCTAACCTTACAATGAGTTCTTCAAACAGGGCAGGTCCAATGGGAGGGGCTTGATTTTTTTTTTTCTCAACTGCTCCCACAACATTTCCCTTTCAGGAAAGGTAGAGCCATTGGAGAAGCAATTCTGTCCTGCCCCAAGTTCAAGGATTATTTATCTCTATTTTACAGAAGAAGAAACTAAGGTGCAGATAGGGAATTCAGATTTCCCAGGTAGTTCAACTATAGTTAGAAGAAGGAGGAGGAGGAGGAGGAGGAGGAGGAGGAGGAGAAGAAGAGGAAAAGAAGGAGGAGGAGGAGAAGAAGAAGAAGAAGAGGAAAAGAAGGAGAAGAAGAAGAAGAGGAAAAGGAGAAGAAGAAGAAGAAGAGGAAAAGAAGGAGGAGGAGGAGAAGAAGAAGAAGATGAAGAAGAAGAAAAGGAGGAGGAGGAGGAGAACAAGAAGAAGAAGAAGAAGAAGAAGAAGAAGAAGAAGAAGAAGAAGAAGAGGAAAAGAAGGAGGAGGAGGAGAAGAGGAAGAAGAAGGAGAAGAAGAAGGAGAAATTCATGCAATGATAGCTGGTATATTCTGTGACCGGGCACTGTGCCCTAAGTACTTTACAAATATGATCTCATTTTATCTTTACAACAACACTGGGAAGTAGGTGCTGTCATTCCCCCCACTTTACAGGTGAGGAAACCGGAGCCAACAGTGGTTAAGTGATTTGCTCAGGGTCACACAGCCACTAAGTGTCTGAGACTGGATTTGAACTCGGGTCTTCCTGACTGAGGCCCAGCGCTCTGCCCACTGTACCACCCAGCTGCCTCTAATAAATCTCTGTCATTATGTCATCCTCCTCATCATTACTGTCATCGAAGGGTTTGAATCAGATGCATTCTTTCTAGGAGGCACCTAGAGATTCTCTGGTCTGTGTGACCTGGATTGGGGGTCTGCCGCTGAATTGCTATGGGACCTTTTTCTCCCTGGGGCTCAGTTTCCCCAACTGTCAAATGATGGGGGTGGGTTACTTCACTTCCTTCCACCTGCTCTGCCTCCGGGCTGCTCCCCCTGCCTGGTGAGGACAGGAAGGAAGGGGAGGGCCAGCCCAGGCTGGGCAGCACTGTTCCTCTGGTTCCTCTGGCGGCAGCAGAGGGTGGCAGAGACACCCAGACAAGGTGTCAGCTCTGAGGCTCCATTTTGGGAGCTGTGGGGGAGGAGGTGGTGGGAAGCTGCTGCATACCCTCAGGTCCTAGTTTAGCCCAAGCCAGATTCAGCCTGCTGCAGAGGGCAGAGATGCTCCCAGGCTCCCAATGCCGCCCCAAAATGAGGGCAGCTCCAGAGAAAGCCCTGGGCTTGGAGAGAGGAAATGGGCAGTTAAAACAAAGACCTCTTCACACAGGCTCTCAGACTCATAAGAAACCTCAAGAGTAGGTGCCCCAATGTCCCAGCCCATACAAGACCTCCCTCTCCAGCTCAGTCATCTAGCCTCCCTGCTTGAATACTTCTGGTGACGAGGGACTCACTACCAAATATGCCGAGAATCAAGGATTTAAGGTCAGCCTTCCCTCAAGCCTACCAGTTCCTCCAGGTCCCTGTGAGTCTTTACCACTGTGTGTCTTTCTGCTCTCCGTATGTAAGGCTAATAAGTAGCGTGATATTGTGAATAGAGCTTTATACTTGGAGCAAGGGGGCCTGAGGTCTGTCCTATTTCAACCACCACTTCCCAGTATAGCCTAGGATAAGTCACCTGGCCTCTCTGGGTCTCCGTTTCCTTACAAGTCAAATGGGATGCAGTGTAGCCAGGGAGCCCGAATTCAAAATCTGCTCCTGCTGCTTACTACCTCGTGTTGCCTGGGGACAATCATTTCACCCGCCCCCCCCCGGGCCTTGGTTTCCCCATTTGTAGGGAAAATGAAAGAGTGGGCCTACATGACCAAATGGGAGCTTTAACACATTAAACAACCCGTGCCTGGGAGTTGAAACCTGCTCCCTAGTTCTTGTGTAGTACAGGGGGAGGAATGCTGAATTTGGGACTCTGTCACTTCCTGCCTATGAGACCTTGAGCAAGTCCCTTTGCTTCTCTGACCTCAGTTTCCTCATCTGGACATGAGCAGGTTGAATTAGACCTCTGAGTTCCCTTCTGACAGTGAGATTCTATGATCTGCTAGTCACTCTATTCATTCAGGTACAAACAAGCCTCAGGTACCCAGCCCCAAGCCCTCAGGAGCCTGGTCAAAGATACAGTCACTTCTTATTTTGGGTCAGAGATCTGTCACTGTTTAAGCCCTTCCACGCCCTCTGAACCCAAGGTCCCAGGCTATTCCAAGCCAAGCCCAGGACACAAATGAGTCCATAAGTTGGCAGAACCCCACCTTTCCTCCCAAGTGGAAGATTCTGGTCCTTCAGTTGGCGACCTCTTCACTGGAGAATTCCTGAGCCTGTAGGTGCTTCGGAGGCCACCCAATCCATCCCATACTCGCAGGGAACCCTGCAGCATTCTGGACAGTGCACTGGAGTTAGGATGCCATGCACACAGCACATAGAGTGCCAGACTTGGAACCAGGAAGGCCTGAGTTCAAATTCTGCCTGGGCAGAGTCACTTTGCTTCCCCGTACCTCAGTTTCCCCCTCTGACAAATGAGGAGGTAGAGCTCAAGGGCCCCTGTGGTCCCTTCTGACCTTGTAATTCCCCCTAAACTGCTCTGTCCAAAGTCACTAACAATCTCTTACCTGTTTGCACCATGTCTCCCTCGTTAGACTGTAAGCTCCTTGAGGGCAGGCCCTGTCTTTTGCCTCTTTTGTATCCCCAGCTCTAAGTACAATGCCCAGAACAGAGTAGGTGCTTAATAAATGTTTATTGACTGGCTGGCTTCCAGTTCTAAAGCCACAATACTGTGTCCTGGGCTCTGGTCTCGGCTCTGCCATTTACTCTCTGGGTGACCTTGGGTAATTCACTTTCCCAAATGAGGCTCAATTTCTTCATGCATTGGGTGTCTAGAGGTACCTCTGGATGGACTGGATAACTCTGAAGTTCCTTCCAGTTTGAAGAGTTTCCTTTCTGACAGTCATCCCGGCTCTGCGTGAAGATGTCCAGTGACAGGGAGCTCATTACTTTCAGAGGCAGTCCATGCCATTTGGGAATAACTCGGATGGTTATTAAGATATTATTCTCTCTCCTGTTCCCACTCCTAGGGGCCAGATATACTCTCCTGGCTCCTCTTGTGGGCCCACAGCCAGGAAAGCTGCAGAGGTTAAACTCCTCCCCAATCCCTTCCCGGCCCAGGCCTCCCCCAGCTCCCTGGGAGTTGTTTCCCTGCCCCAGCAGGCAGCTCTGAAAGGACACCCATCTTGTTAACCCCCATCCATCTCTTCCATGCCCTTTCTCTTTACCCAGCTCAGCGATTCAGAGATGGATCGATGGGCCCCAATGAGCTCCAGGGAAAGGTCAGGCGGCAGGCCTGTCGGCTTTGATATGAAGGACCCTTGATATGAAGCCCGGCTCCCCCCTTCACCAGTTTCCATGCTCCAGGCCCACCCTGGGGCTCACGGTCTGCCTCAGAAAACCCAGAATTAGGGAGATGCAGAGAGGACCCCGTCTGAGCTTCATTCTGGCTCTGCTTTGCTGCTGACTCCCTGTGGGACATTGGACAAGTGGCCACTCCCACCGGGCCACAGTCCCCTCATTCATCAGTCATTGTGCCTGGGGTCAGGAAGATCTGAATTTAAATCCATCCATGTGACCCTGGGCAAGCCACTTAGCTGCCACCTGCCTCAATTTCCTCATCTGTACAGTAGGGGCACTGCATTTAGCACCATCTGAAGCACCTTCCAGCTCTAGACTGAGGCTTCTGAGATCCTGGGACATGCGATGGATGGTGATACCTCCTTGGGAAGGAGTGAGATCAGAAGGGGCTTAGGTGCCTGGTGCAGTCTGTTGGACAGCTCCTTCCTGGGGACCTCAGGAGTAGAGGCTGAAGGGGTGCCCCAGGCTCCTGGGTGACGCTTCTTCTCACCTCGTGTGTTCTTCCTTCCACTGTGGGCTGTGTGACTTCAGCCTGCCTCTCACACAAGGCTGGGAAAGGAGTTGAGAACAGACTCATGCCTTGCAGAGCCCAAAGTGGCATCACTGTGAATGTCAGGCCTCGGATGGATTGTTCTGAGCATGGGTGGGCTTTGAGTGCGGGGCTTGAGGGAGGCCTTGAGGGGAGGTGGGAGCAGCTGGTGGTGCCTGGCATGGGGGGCATTGCCACCACTCTGCGCCATGGGAGGAGCACTCCCTCCTCTTCTTCTTGGCAATTTCCTTAGCACCCACCCTGTGAGGGGGCCCAGCACGCCTCAGCCAAGGAGGGGGAAGACTGGGGAGCAGAAATAGGACCAAGGCACAGCCTGCTCCTGCCTTCCTCCCCCTCTACTTGCAGTAAATCTGTTGTCTGTGTTTCTAGGGCAGTGGGGGCAGGAAGGAACAAGGAGAATCATAGAACCTCAGAGTTGGCGGGGACCTGGGAAGGCCCCTAATTCCACCTCAACCTAAGCAGGAAATCTCCACTCCAACATCTTCAACAAGGGGTCACCTGGTCTCTGCTTGGGTACTTCATTCAACAGAGAATTCACTATCTATCCAGATAGGCTATTCCTTCCTTCCTTCCTTCCTTCCTTCCTTCCTTCCTTCCTTCCTTCCTCCTCCTTCCCTCCCTCCTTCCCTTCCTTGCTCTCTTTCTTTTTCTCCTTCTCTTCCTTCTATTTTTCTTCCTCTCTCTTCTTTCTCTCTCCTTTCCTCCCTCCCTTTTTTCTCCTTCTCTTGGCCTTTTTCTTCTTCCTTCTTTCCTTTCTTCCTTCCCTCCTTCCTGCCTTTCTTTCTTTCTTTCTTTCTCTCTTTCTTTCTTCCTTCCTTCCTTTCTTTCTTTTTTTCTTCTTTTCTTTCTTTTTCTTTCTTTCTTTCTTTCTTTCTTTCTTTCTTTCTCCTTCCCTCCCTACCTTTTTAAATTTTCTTCCTTCTCTTCCTTCCTTCTCTCCTTTTCTTTTCTCTCATTTCCTCCCTTCTTTTCTTTCTCCTCTTTCCCTTTTTCTCCTTCCTTTCTTCCTTCCTTTTCTCAGTCAATCAAGCACTGGGTTTATGTAGAAAGGTAAAAACACTATCTCTGCCTTCAAAGAGCTCCCATCCAAATGGGGGAACAATATATACATAACTCTGTATATACTAGCTCTAGATGGAGTTAACCTTGGAGGGAAGGTGCTAGACTGGGGTAGGGATGAGGGACTATGAAAGGTCTCCTGAGGAAGGTCAGATTTCAGCTGGGTCTTCAAAGAAGCCAGGGAAACCAGGTCTAGATGAAGAGGGAGAGGGTTCTGGACATGAGAGACAGTCAGTGTAAAGACATGCGGCTGGAGATGGAGTCCTGTGAGGAAGAGCAAATGTGTCTGATCATAGAGAATGTGAAAGGGGGGAAAAAGACTGAGAGGTAGGAAGGGGATGCAGAGGGGAGACTGTAGCAGCTTGGAGTTATAGCTTTGGAAATCACCAGCATAGAGATGATAATTGAATCAATGAAAAGCAAAGTGAAGTAGTATAGGGGGAGAAGAGAAAAGAGCCCAGGACAGAACTGTGGTTAGAGGGTGTGAGATGGAAAAGGATCCAGCAAGGGAGATGGAGAAGTGGTCAGAGAGGAAGAGGGAAAACCAGGAGAGCTGGTGTCCTGAACACCTAGAGAGAAGAAATAGTCCAAGAGAAGAGAGTGACAGACAGTGTCCAAAGCTGCAAAGAGGTCAGGGAGAATGGGGGTAGCGAAAAGACCATTGGCTTCATCATCAAAGAAATTGTTCATTGGTAACTTTAAAGAGAGCAGTTTAGGTAGAAGGATGAAGTTAGAATCCAGAATGTAAGAGAGTGAGAGGAAAGTGGAGCCACCTCTTGTCAATGTCGTCAAAGAGTATAGACCCAAAAGGGAGGATACAAATCTATCGTGGATGGATGCATCAAGTGAAGATATTTTGAGATTGGGGTAGACAAAGGCTTGTCTGCAGGCATATGGGAAGAAATTACAGATTGGGAGAGACTGGTGATCTGAGAAAGAGAGGGAATGATAGAGGGAGCAGTCTTGTAGAGAAGATGGGATAGAATAACACCACTTTTGCATGTAGAAGGGTCATCTCTTCATGTGAAATGGGTGAAGAAGGACATAATGGGGGAAGATATCTCAGTGATGTGATATGGTGAGAAGAAATGTGGGGGAGTTCTCTGTGAATGGTCTCAATTGTTTGTTTGTTTTTTCAGAAAAATCCGAGGCAAAGTTCTAGGCTGTGAGGGTGAAAGAGGGGGTGCCATGAGAAGCTAGAGGAAAGAGTGGGAAAGTTTGGAAGAGCTACCATGGTGAGTGAGAGAGTGAAGGGTTAAAGGGTTGGCTTGCTGCAATGGGGGTCCAGCTGAGATTGTATAATAGAGCTTTGTAGTGGACAAGTCAGCATGATTTTGTGGTTTTCTCCATATTCGTTCAACAGCTGGTAAGCAAGATTGAAGGTGCTTGATTCTGACCCATACCAGGTATACAATCTTGGGCAAGTTAATCCCTCATTGCCCCAAGTGACTCTATAAGACTATAAATTATAAAGAAAGTACCAACTGGCACTAGTAAGAGATAAGCTTCCTTTCCTTGAAAGTCACTGTTCCAGTCCCTGGTCCCTATCCCTACACCTAAGTCCTTCCTACAACTAGACTCCAATCTCCCTGAGGGCATCTTTGTATCTGCCAGAGCCCAAAGCAGAGTGATCATAAACTACTTTATGCAAATGACGACCCTCAGAACAGCAAGTGTTCAATCCAACAGATTCCCAAGGTTTGATCACTGAGCCAGAATCTGAAGGGAGACCCTGCTCCCAGGACATTCTTACAGTAGTGTGGTCTGAATTCAGAGGCTGGAGCCTTGGATTTGCATTCCAGCTTGGCTTGGTCCTAGCTGGGTGACCATGTACAAGGTGCTTCCTTCCCTGGGCCTCAGATTCCTTATCTGTAAAATGGGCGGAGGGATTGGATTAAATGATCTCCGATGTCCGGTCCAGCTGGAGATCTCAAGATTTGCCTTTAGAGAAGTATGTTTGCTGACCCTGAAGACTTAAAAGCTAGTAAAGCTAGCTGTTAGCCATTTCCCTGCTCTGGGCTTTGGTTTTACTCTCTGTAAAATGGGAGAAAGGATGTTGCTACTCTGCATCTCAAAGAGAGGTTTAGGAACCCCAAAGGGTTGATGGAAATATCATTTTACAGCTTGTTAGCTCCAAGGTCTGCCCAATGAAGGTCCTGAGTCTGAGGGTCTTTTGCAGCCCTCTCTGCCTAGCCTTCCTAGGATCCTTAAGATCCTGAGAAATCCTAGGGGAGGGGAGCAGAGCCTCAGTTCAGAGCTTAGCCCCTTGCTCCTGTCTCCCTTAGCATCAGAATCACAGAATATGAAAGTTGGAAGGGACCATGTAACGCCCCCCCTCCCAATGGAAAGGAATCCCAGGGTAGTGTCTTGTTGGACAAACACACACTATTTACTCTTTCTCTGGGGTTTACAGATTTACAGAAAAGGGAGGCCTGGCTGTCCTTCCTGGCTCCCTAATCTCAGGCTGCCTTGGTCTTGGAGAAACCCAACTCTGGCTGGCCTGAGAGGGACTGGCCTTCTCTGCCCACAAGAGTTGTTGGGTTGCCCCAGGGACAGGATCCCTCTGCTTGAGACTCCCCTGCTTCTAACTGAGCCCACTAGGCATTTCTTGAGTGCTCCCCACCCCACCCCCACGCTGCTAACACTCACCATCTCCCCTCTGCACCCTGAACTACCTTCATATATTTTCTCTTTACTTCCTTCATCAGAATGTAAGTCCCCTGAGGGCAGGGACTATTTCATTTTTCTCCCTGTATCTTAGCCTTAAGTCTGGCTCACAGTAGGCACTCAATCAATATTTCTTTAATTGACAAGACTCCAAATAGACTTAATTCTGCTCAGTTGGGTAGAGTAGTAGGCTTGGAATCAGGAAACTGTAAGTTCAAAAGCTGCCTCAGACACTTACCACTCAGGGCGGCTAGGTGGCGCAGTGAATAGAGCACTGGCCCTGGAATCAGGAGGACCTGAGTTCAAATTTGACCTCAGACACTTGACACACTTACTAGCTGTGTGACCTTGGGCAAGTCACTTAACCCCAATTGCCCTCCAAAAAGCAAAAAAAGGAAAAAAAAGACACTTACCACTCATGTGATGCTAGGCAGTCACTTAACACCCCCTGCCTCAGTTTCCTCATCTGTGAAATGGGGGTGGGGAAAGCACCTACCTCATGGGGAAACTGTGAGAATCAAATGAGATAATACACGTGAACTGCTGTGTAGACCTTAGAGCACTGTATAAATGCTAGCTGATATAATTAATTTCAATCCAGCACATATTTAATCATGGCACAGTGAAAATGATAAATAATATACTTATTAACACTAATAGTTCATTATAGCTAGCATTCATAAAGCAAGGTTTTTTGCAAGTATTTTCTTTACAAGGCTCTTTATGATATTTTCTCATTTAAGGGAGGGAGAGGCTCTTACTATCCCTGTTCTATAGGTCGTAAGTGACAAAAGGTGGGGTTAGAACCCAATGTTCTTAATGCCTTGAGGACTCATTTTTGTCTTGGAGTCTGTCCCCAGAACAGTGCCCGGCTCATAGGAGGTGCTTAATTAGTGTTTAAGGAATGAACAAATGGACCACCTCACCAGAGTGATCTCCTTTCTCCCAAAAAGAAGGGAGTGGTCATGAGGCTTGCCCAAGGTCACCAAGTCAGGCAGGGCTGAGCCAGTATTCTCTGGCCCTTCCCCGTCAGTCAGCAGGACATTGGCCTCTTGGCCCCCACCTGTCCTCCCAGCTGAGCCGTGTTCCTCTTCAATTGCTTAATTGGAAGGAGGCAGCTCTAGATTTAAATCCCATTCCATCCATTTCAACTGCCACACTCGCCAAATTGCCAGGGCGGCCCTGCCAGTGGCAGGATAATCAGTTGCTCTCTGAGCCATGTGGTTTGCAGCCTTTGGGCCTGGGCGGTCAGCCTTCTATTAGGGGGAGAAATGAGATTCTGGGCTCCTGGTCTGCTGGGGTCCCAAGAGGAGAGGGGAGCCAGCAGCGAGGAAAGAGAGGGGAAGAGCGCTGATCATAGTGAGCTATTAGAGTGAAGCCTCTATCAAAGCCCCAGAGTGAGCAAAGGAGGGATCCCAGAGGCTCTCAATTGGCCACTTGGCACCAGGTACATTGTCTGCCCAAGTGATTTAGCTGTGCTTCTCTGGAAGGGAGACATATGAGCCCTCTGAGGACTCTGACTGGCTGAAGCTGAATGGAAAGGCTTCTCCTCCCTAACCTTCCCCCTGCAGGGTCCTGGGGGAACCAGTCAGCTCCTGCTGGGGGAGAGGAGTATGTGACAGAAAATGGCTGGAATGAAGTCTTGATTCTAGTCCCATATTGTCTACTAACTGGTTATTCAGTTCTGGCAATCATTTATAACAACTGAAGACGTCAGTTTCTCCATCTGTAAAGTGATAAAGCCAAAATAGATGGTCTCTAAAGTTCCTTCCAGCTCTGATATTCTCTGTTCAAAGGCCCCTCACAATTCTAACATTCCCTGTTCTAAGGCCCCTCTCAACCTTCATTGTATGAAACTTAGAGAAGGAATAATCCCAACCTCAAAGGTTGTATTAGTGAGATAGGCTAATTACCTAGTACTCCAAAGATAATTTGAAGAGGGAGATGTGGCTTTCTAAAGGGAAGAGTAGGCTCTGGGAATCTTTGGATGATGGTAGTTCCTGCATCAGCCCTGGAAGGAAGGAAATGATTCCCACAGGCAGAGAGAAATGATGAGAGGATACATTCCAGGTATGGGAAAGGGGCAGACTGAATGAATGCCTTGAGGAGGGAGAGGATAAGATCAGGTCAGATAACATCTTGGCATTGTCTTTGAGAAGGGAATTCACAAGGGCATGAAGCTGGAAAGGTAGGTTGGGATCAAACTGTGGAAGCCTGGAATGCTATGGTGCAGAGTGTTCATATGTGCCCTAGGGGCACATAGGGAGTCATTGAGGTTTCTTGAGCTGAGGAGTGTCCTGGTCCAATCTCTATCTTAGGAGGAGTGTATGGGTGAGATGTGATGCCCCTCAAATACATGCCCATAGCTAGAGAGGGAGGATGCCACATCCCTCAGCCAGGCCTTGGATGTTCTCATCCTCAGGCTGAGGCTGAGCCGGTCAGAGAGAAGCTACCAGCCAAATGCTAATGCCGTTTGGCACTCTCTCAGGGGACCCAGTTCCCTGATATTGCCTGGGAGTTGGAACGAGAAGCTCCACAGTGGAAGACTTCAAAGAAAAATGAGGCAGGCAGTGAGAAATGAGCCTGAAGGGGAAGTTTAGCTAATGAAAATCCCCAGCGCCTTCCCGGAGTTTGCTGAAAATTACCCACTCCCTGTTACTAAACATATGTGTCCCCTTGATCAAAACGGAGATGAAAGGCAGAACTAAGAGAGACAGCAGAGAGCTGAGTCTCAGCTGGGGTCAGTGAGGCCCCATACTCTCCCCGAAGGTGAGGGTGGGAGGGAACAGGATCATACGCCCTCAGCAGATTCTGGCCTACCTCATACCTAGGGAAGTCAGCTCAGCAAATGGAGCTGTCCAGCACACCATGGCTCGGAAGGCCCAGAGGGGGAAAACAGTATTCAAAACTGACAAGCAAAGAACTGGGACCCTCTAGCGGTCTGAGCCCAGACTCTACCACATGCTAGATGTGTGACCTTGGGCAAGTCCTTCCCTTAACCTCAGTTTCCGCTCTGTAAATTTGGATCAGAATATCCAATAGAATGTAAACTCCATGAGAGTAGGGATTGTTTCATTCAACATCTTCACATCCCCATGGGATGGCAAAGTGCTTGGGATATAGTAAGCCCTTCATTTCAATAAATGCTTATGTATTCATCGACTGAGTACATTTGGACATGCCATTTGTGTGGGTAGATACTGTTTTATTTTTATTCTTGTACCCCCAGCACCAAACTCTGTGTCTGGCACAGAGGAGATGTCTAATTAATGCTTGGGGATTATTGATTTATAAATGTGCAGTTTGTCTCCCCTGAATTTCTTGAGGATAAGAACTGTCTCACTTTTGTTTATGTCTCCCTAATGCCTAGCTCAGAGCTTGGCACATAGTATGTTCCTAATAAATGCTTGCTGATTAACTATATAGTACACTTTCTCTCTTGTTAGAATGTAAGCTTCTTGATGGCAGGACCTGGATTAGCTTTGTCTCTGAATCTCTACTGCCTAGTAAAGTTCCTGGTGCTTAATAAAATGCTTTGTGGTTACTTTTGCTAGCCACCTCAGAGGAGTGTCATGAGAAATATGCTTGGCAAGCTATAAATATCCTTTAAAAAAAAAGAGAGCTGTGACTTTATATTTGGTTATTTAATACTGTATTCACCCAAGGTGTTTCCTACCATCGTAGTGAATTTAACCTTCCATTGAGAGGTCAGATCAAACAGGGACACCCTACAGATAACAAAGTGGTCCTGACCCTCTCCTTTGCAGATGACAAAAGGAATGTTTCTGTTGACCACCCCACCCCCATACTATAGGGCTTCCTTAATGAGATCCATAACCACCAAAAAAGGTCTTCCTGACAATCCACACAGCAAAACCAAGTTAGGCTATGACAGACAGTTGGATGGTCCATCAGGCCATGCATCTTGGATTGAAACTTCTTTTGGTCAGTGAGCTGGACCCAAAATGAAGATGAGAAGATAACCAGTTAGAATTCATCCAGGAAAGGATAATGGTACTTTCAGAATTCCAAGTGATTCTCTGCAACAAAAGCTCATCTTTTTGTTTAACACCAGTGTTCTTCCTGTGATATTATTCCCAATCATGAAACACTAAAGCCTCCAAAGAATAGAAACTATGAGTAACCCAAAGATGAGTGATGTAATGTTCATGCATGGTGTAAGACACATATCATAGCCAACACTGACTTGTTCACGAAGTGAGCTAATGGATATCATGCAGATACATGTGATCAGAAAAGAAGTTAGTCATGTCTCAACAGGGAGAGATAAGATATAGGAGCTAGAAAGCTGGAGTACTGAGCTGATACCCACATATTATTAGAGTATATAGGAGAAAGTCTCCAGTGGGTTAGGTGGACTCTCTGAGGTGAGAAGCAAGGTGAGAAGGTGTGTGTATACGGCAATCTACACCACTGGAGGGACTATCCATGGATGAGAACATTAACTCGTTGAAGTGTTTTGTTTTTTATAATTAGGGAGCTGATTTGCATTCTTGTCAACCAATGCTGCTGAATTTGTAAAAACCAAAAGTGAGGCTCCCCTGATGCTGGTGATCTGAATTGGTCACTTGCTTCAGTTTAGGTGAAGTGAATTTTTATTGTGTAAAAAACTGTTGTATTTCCCCACCAGGATTCTCACAGGACCAAACAACCATGAAATCTCACTCAGAGTGCTGAAATTCTGTCCCCCTCCCCATGTCATATTGTGGGAGATACTCTCTTGGATGTAGCTCATTCAGGGGTGAGGCCAGGGAGCAGTCTATGTGTCAATCCCCTCTGTGAAATATCTGAACCAGATTTAGAGCTGAAAGCAACCTCAAAGAAGTCTAGTCCAATTTTTCATTGTATAGTTGAGGAAACTGAGGCAAGGGACATTTAAGTGATTTGTACAAGGTCACAAAGGTGCCGGAGATAAAGTTAGAATCCAGATGCCCTCTGGTTACAGACCTAGTGCTATTTCCATTGGGCCACCCAACCTCCCCGAGACTTTTTGTGTTATTTGGTCATTCATATCTATAGAGAAATCTTTAAAAATAGTAAATGATGATGATGATGGTGATGATGATGATGATGATGATTGCTATTTCCATAGCCCCTTTTAAGGTTTATAAAACCCTTGCCACAGAGGTCAGTGAAAGCATTCTTATCCCCATTTGATTGAGGTCCAAAAATCAGAAGTGACTTGGCCAAGGTCATACAACCCTTAATGTCTTTCTTGTTCAGTAATTTCAGTCATGTCTGACTCTTCATGGCTCCATTTGGGGCTTTCCTGGCAAAGATATCAGAGTGGTTTGCCATTTCCTTTTCTGGCTTAGTTTACAGATGAGGAAACTGAGGCAAGCAGAATGAAGTGATTTGCCCAGGGTCGCACAGCTAGTAAGTGTCCGAAGCCAAATTTGAACTTCCTGATTCCAAGGGCTGGTGCTCTAACCACTGTGTGACCTAGCTGCCCTTAGTGTCTTAACCAGAATCAAAAAAAGATTTTCTGACTCCATGAAACTCTACAGTCTCCTCAGGGGGCAGCTCAACTGACCTCTTGAGCACAGTGCTTAACATGTAGTAGGGGTTTGATAAATGCTTATTGAGTGACTGATTGTGTCCCTGCTATAGGCTTCAATCATCACACCACTGCAAGGTGACTCTTATCATCTGTCACTGGCTTGTCCTGGAATTAGAAGAGGGCATAGATTTGGGGTTGTGTTTGGCTACTGGCAAAGCTATTCATAATAACGTTATATTTCTGGGACAGCTAGGTGGTACAGTGGATAGAGCACTGGCCCTGGAGTCAGGAGGACCTGACTTCAAATCCAGCCATAGACTCTTATTAATTGTGTGACCCTGGGTAAGTCACTTAACTGTTTTCCTCCACCCAAATAATGCTATCCTTCCTTCATCTCTAAACCCCACAGTTGTCTCTTGCCTAGGTTTTGAAGTAAGGCTTAGAAGATTTAGGGGCAGGTGAAGCTACAGGTTAGCAGAGGTCATCACTTGTAGGATCTGGAGTTGCTTGGGACTGGGTTTGTTTGTCTATCTCCAATGTCATGTATCTAGTAGGTGCTCAATAAATGCCAGTTGGATTAGATTTTACTTTTTAAATGAAAACTTCCATTTCCAAAGTACTTTAGGGCTTTTCAGATGTTTCCATTTGTGGACAGTTATGTCAGCTGGCCTAAATGCTGTTGTCCAAATGCCTCATCTAATAGGGGTGAAAATCAAGCCCAGAGAAGTGAAAGGATTCCCACACAAGCATTCAACTGCAGAGTCAGGATTATAACCCAGATCCTCTGAGTGAACATCTTCCAAATCACTGAGCCCTGCTTTTTCCTAAGGGCACACAGCAAGACAGCAATGATTGCCATCAACATTCAAAAAAGTCAGTGCCAGGCTCCCTGCTGAGGCGTTTAATGAGACTCAGAAGCCATGTGAAGGCGGAATCAATTTATCCCTGGGGAGTGGTGTCATCCACAAGCTGGAGAAATTTTGGGTGGGAGTGTGGGGAACCAGTATGGGGAGAGAACAGGAGAGTACAGCCATGAGGATCAGTGGAAGCAAGGAACTGAGAATACATAGAGAAAACTTCAGAGGTCAAGGCCATTGTCTTCAAGGATCTGAAGGGTTAGAAAGGAGACTTGAGCTGCTTGACCCTAGAGGGCAGAATGGGCACTCCTCCCCACTCCCCAAGCCTCCATTCTGCACTGGTTTCTTACACCTGAATAAGCTAAGGGAAACCATTCAGACCACATCCCACAGGCTCTCCAGCCCATCTGCAGCTAGGATCAATAGTCCTGCAACCTCCCCCCAGTTGTGCATCAAAAGCCTCTTAGAGAGCCATGGAGTTGTCTGACTCTCTCTCCCTGTTTGGAAGAGCCCCAGTCCTTCTTCCTAGATGAGTGAGTATTTCTCATCGGCTTGACCTTCTCACCATGGGAGCACATGTCATCCTTCAGTGTCTTCTTCAGAACCGCCAGGTGCCCCCAGAACCTCCATTCTAAAGACAGTCTGCAGACCAGCATTTTGTCAATGTCCTTCCTAAACAGCACCCAGAGCTAAACCCCAATACTTGAGATGTGGTTTGGCCACAGCATGGCATCGTGCACAATAGAATACTGGACCTGGTGTCAAGGAAACTTGGATTCAAATCCTCAGACACTAGTTGTGTGACTGGGTAAATCCCTTAATGTCTCTGGGCCTCAATTTCCTCCTCCATAAAATGAGGGGGTTATACTGGAGGTGGTCTCTGAGGGCCATTCTAGACTGAGGATCCTATGATTGAAGCAGCATTATTTTTAATAAACTGATGGAAGGGGTTGGGCTCAAATCCCAGCTCAGCCAATTAACACTTGTGTGGCTTTATAGATGAGTCATGAAACCTTTCTGTGACTCTGTATCTCTATCTGTGAATTAAGGAGTTTGGGCCAGGTCCCTCTGGGCTCTCTAAATCTTGGACCCTCTGATCTAGTGGGCGCCACACGTAGTTTGAGCGAGAAGATTATGTGAAGACGGTGTGAAGTCTTCCCAGCCCCCCAGGCCCAGCTGCTTGGCTCCTGTTCTCTGGCTCCATCTTTGTCACTCTTCGGTCATTTGCCAGTTGCATCCACTCTGTGATCCCATTCGGGATTTTCTCAGCAAAGACACTGGGGCCGTTTTCCCTTTCTTTCTCTAACTCATTTTTAAAATTGATTTGTTTATTTACAACATTCAGTCCCACAATCCCTTGAGTTTCAGTTTTTCTCCCATCCTCCCCCCCTCCCCCCATGTATAGGATCTGCAGATACTTTCCCATTGGACATTATCTGGTTGTGTAGAAGGGATATAACCAGTAGAGTGAACAATGGGGAAGAGGAAACAAAACCCAATGTGGAAAAGAGTGGTAGCATGTAGATTGCTTCAGTCTCCATTTAAACTCTGTTCTTTCTAGATCTTTCTCTGAAGGTAGGTATCTCCTTCCATCCTGAGACTCGTAGAGTTGTCTTATAGCTGTGCGTTGCTGAGAAGAGTCATTTATCAAGGTTTATCATCACACATATGATGTGTCTGTGATTGTGTACAAATTTTTCCTGGTTCTGCTCTTCTCACTTAGCATCAGTTTGTATAAGCCTCCCCAGGTCAATATGAAGTCCATCTCCTCCCCATTTCTTATAGCACAATAGTATTCCATTACATTCATATACCACAACTTGTTTAGCCATCCCCCAATCTCTGACTCATTTTACAGATGAGGAAACTGAGGCAAACAGGGTGAAGTGACTTGCCCAGGGTCATATGGTTAGTAACTGTCTGAGGCTGGATTTGAACTCAGGAAGATGTTTTCCTGACGCCAGGCCCAGGGACATATGCCCTTCTCCACTGCCTAATTATCTTTTTCCAATTATCTGTGCTTAATTTGGATGCTAATTTATGACCAGGATAAAGTGTAAGCTCCTTGGAGGCAGACTTTCACTCTTGTCTTTCCATCTTCCTCTCCAAGCACAGTGCCTGGCACATGGGTAGTGCCAATCCACACTGGGCAGTTGACTGAAAGGCTGATTTCCCACACTCAGAAAGAAGAAGGACTGGCTTGAAGACTAGTCAGTGATTAGAGGCTGCAAGTCTGAGCTGGGAAAAAGAAAGAGCGACCTTCTGGCATGTCTGCATGAGTTTACTTTTGCGGCTGCGTGTGGCCTCTCGTGTATGGAACTGTTTTACTTAATAATCAGGCTTTCTGTGTGCTATTAAATCTGAAAGTCAGTGTCTCTGCCCTTGAGCTGTTTCCCCATCTGTAAAATAACAGAATCTAGGAGATGGTGCTCTGAGCAAGCTAGCAAATCCAGCCTCAGACAGTTACTAACCATATGACCCTGGGCAAGTCACTTCACCCTGTTTGCCTCAGTTTCCTCATCTGAGCAAGCGGTTGGTTGGCCCGTGTTTGGCCACACCCCACTGGTTTGCATTGGCCTTCAGGGCCTTTGTTGAGGAGTGGTGCGATGCTCTAAGTCCAGCAGGGGGAGAGATGCCATGCTTCTCTTGGACACCGTCTCTTTGAGCTTCCAAGGCACAACCCTTGGAAGAGATGGATTCCTAGCAGGTGGGAGGGGGGACGGGGAGAATGCTGCTGATGGGAAATGGGAACGTCACAAGGTCTCAGTGGGATATTGCCTTGGGTGGCCTTGTTTCTCAAGGGCTGTCAAGTTCTTTCTCCCCTTCAGGAAGTTGGTTAATTGGAGACTTGGGTGTTTTTCTCCTCTGATCATTCTGACCCAGAGCCCTGGGCAAGAGCTGCCTCTAATTTCTCTCCTCTCTGATGGGTAATGGTTCATCTCAGAGTGGAGACCACTCGTCCCCAGGTGAGTCGCCATGGCAAGAGGAAAGATCTTCAGAATCAAAATGAGCAAATGTGGGCTCAAACCCTGACACGGACACTTATCGGCCGTGTGACCCAGGGCAAGTCTCTCTGTCCTCAGTTTCTCTCTGTAAAATGAGGGGATTGGTACTCCATGGCTGTCTCTTTCGTCTTGAGATTTAGGGTCCTATGACTCTACTCTTGTGACCTTGAGTAAAGCACTTGGTCTAACAAGGTCTTAGTCAATCAAATTAGTCAATTTATTAAATGCTCACTGCACGAGCAGTGATAATTATCCATGGAGAGAGAGGTTCTGCAGGAGGAAAATAAGCCCAGGTAGGCAGAGCTATTCCGAAGGGAAAAGGCCTTCCTTGCTAAGAAGTGAACTCCCTGTCAGGGAAGCTTTTTGCTGGGGATGATGTAGAGCTAAGGGGATGCTGAAAGACTCTGTGACTCTATAAGAGTTTGTCCAGCCCCTTTCAAGCCCCTCCAGGCATCCCTTTGGTTGTGATGGCCATTCTGGAGACTGACAGTCCCTTCCCTCTGTCCCTAGAAAGCATCCCTCACCCCCACCTCATGAACATGCAGGGAAGGAAGTGCCTCATTAAGAGAAAATAACCTGGAGTTAGGTGACCTCTAAGGAGAAGCCTCTGCCAATGGGACGGAGCCTGGCTGCCAAGGCCTGGAGCCATCACTCAGAGCAGCAGGGGACTAGGAATAAGCCAGATGGGGGACGCGGCTCTTAGGAGGGGAGGGCAATTGCCCTTTCTGGCCCTTGTGAGCCAGGAGCTGATGAGGAACCCTGGGTGCAGGGCCCCTCGAGGTCACAGCCTCTGATTCACTGAGGGACCCGATTTGGGGGCCATTTTCCCTCCTTTATGGAGTAGACTGGCTCTTGTTGTGGTTGAGGGGGTTGAATTCAGGGACTTACTCTGAGTCCCCAGTTGTTGTTACTTGTAACCCTAGGCAAGCCCTTCTGCTATGAACTGTGCCTCAGTTTACTTTCCTGTCAAAAGAGAGGCGTATACTCAGTGGCTTCTTTGGGTCCTTCCAGCATGAAATCTTATGACAACTCTCTGGGATAGCTCAGAGGAAAATGTGACCTATCCCTCTGCTCCCATCAGCTGCCCTATCAAGAGGCCCCAGGGTCCAGACCTCAGGCTCAGGGCCACTCCTTGCTCCCCTGCCCTGCCACTATTTCAGTGGAGGCAACCAACCCCCTGCCTGGCTGGAGACAGAAGGCCCCTGATTTAATAAGGCCCTTTCAGGAAACAAAAACAGGCAGCCAATCCCTAGCAAGGTTGGGACCATTTGTCTCACAGGTAGCGGAAGCCAGCATCTCTGATGGTGGTTGCAACTTTGGTTAGAAAAGAGAAAATAAAATCAGTCAGTCACATAGTGAGTGCTATGTACATTCTGTGTGCCAGACTGTGCCAGGCAAAACTCAAGCCAGGCCTTGCCCTCAAGGAGTTTACAACATAAAACATATCTAGGAGGGTATCTTGGAATAGGGGGTGTCAGAACTGGGAGGGGCCTTAGAACAGGGAATGTCAGAGCTGGGAGGGGCCTTAGAACAGGGAATGTCAGAGCTGGGAGGGGCCTTAGAACAGGGAATGTCAGAGCTGGGAGGAACCTTAGAACAGGAGGTGTCAGGGTTGGGAGGAACCTTAGAACAGGAGGTGTCAGGGTTGGGAGGAACCTTAGAACAGGAGGTGTCAGGGTTGGGAGGAACCTTAGAACAGAAGGTGTCAGGGTTGGGAGGAACCTTAGAACAGGAGGTGTCAGAGCTGGGAGGAACCTTAGAACAGGAGGTGTCAGGGTTGGGAGAGACCTCTAATGTCTTTAGTCCAACCCTTTCATTTTTCGGATGGATAAATTGAGATCCAGAAGGGATTGTTGACTTGTCTAAAATCACAGCTTGCAAAAATGACAGATCCCAGACTAGTGTCTAAACTCTCTCAGGGTTCTTTACATTGCAGGTTGTTGTTTCACCTTGAACAAGCAGGTGGGGGACCATTGGGGACAATGGAGGTGGGAGCCACAGAATGAATGGGGAATGTTCTCTGGACAGTGTCAGGCTGCTTGGGAAGTAACACAACGTTTTGCTGCAGCCCCCTATCTGATATGTTGAGGAGCCAGGCAGCAGCATCTTCCGGCCCTCCAGAGGCCGTGTTTGTGACTTGCTTGGAATACCAATGAAGCCTGACACACAGCGGGGTTTCCAATTAGACCTAACTCACTAAGGAGCTTCCCACAGCCAGGCCCCCCTCCTTAACCTGCTTCCTCCCCACCGAAGCCTCACCTACCTCATTGGTTACCAGTAGGACAATGAGAGGGTCTGGGAGCTCTGCTCTGCTCTCCTCTCTCCAGCTCTGTGACCTTGGACAGGTCCCTGCTTCTCTTGCTGACTTGGATGAAATCAGTGAGTAGCGTAAGTTTCCAGAGTACTAGATTTAGAGTCAGGAAGCCTTGTGTTCAAATCTTGTCTCGGATTCTTACTGACTGCAGGACCCTGGACAAGTGGCCCCTCTCAGATTCAGTTTCTTCATTTGAAAAATGAGAGGGCTGTACTGTCCAGATAGTTTCTGAAGTCTCTGCCACCTCAATCCTTTGATCCTGACTGATGGTTTCTAAGCTCTGTGACTATCCATAAGTAGTTCAGCCTCTCTGATCATCATTTACCTTTAATGTAAAGTGATTGTGTTGGAGTAGATGGCCTCTGAGGTCTCTACCAGCTCAGCTCTGCCACCTTTTGCCTATGTGGCCCTGAACAGAGCCTGAGCATCCTCATTTGTCACATGGGGACAATAATCTCTGTTCTACCTCCCTCATGAGTATTGTCAGCTGCTATCCTGAGAATTCTGGGCTCCATAACTTGGTATTTCTCCACGAACAAGAAAAGCAGGAGCCTTTGTGTTTCTGAGGTCCTTTGCTCCATTTCCCCCATGAGGGAGGAAGGGTAAGGATAATGGCCCCATTTTACAGATGCACCCACTGAGGTCCAGATATGGGAAGTGACTCCATGGTCACACAACTGAGAGCCAGGATTTATGGTAAGGTTCTTCCCCTTTGGAGCCAGTGATCTCTGCTTTCTTTGGTCTCCAGTTAAGCCTTTTGAAATACTCATCATCCATGTTCTGAGGTCTTTTCTGCTTTCTCCTCTGCCTACTGTGGACTCTGTGACCTCAGGCAACTCCCTTTCCCTCTCTGGGCTTGTTTTCTCCTCTGTGTAAGGAGGGAAAGATAACAAAGATGGAAGTCAAGTCAACAGACTTTTATTAAGTACCTGCTACATAAAAGAAAGTCAAAAGTCAATCCCTGCCCTCAGGGAGCTTATAGTCTAATGGAGGAAACAACATATCAGCAACTGTGTACAAACAAGATAAAAATTGGAGCTTATCAGTAGAGCGGAAGCAGTAGAATTAAGGACAATAAAGGCTTTTTGTAAAAAATGAGATTTTAAACTGAGACTTAAAGGAAATCTGGGAAACCTGGAGCCAGTGATGACAGGGGTGGAGGAGAGCTCCTACAAATGCTTGGAGTCAAGAGATGAGCGGCTTGTTGGAAAAGGATGGAGGTCAAAATCACTGGATCAAAGATGGGCTTGCCCATGGGTCCCACAGCTAGCAAGTGTCAGAGACAGGATTTGAACCTGAGGTCCCCGACTCCGCATCTAGTGTTCTATCCACACTGATTCCCTCAGAGAGAGGGAGGATCTGGTGGTGCCCAGACCGGGAGAACACAGGCAGGTCTGGGGATCAGCTCTGGAGAGAATTGGAGCTCCCCAGAGGTTAGGCAAGGGTGGCTCACAACAGATGGACCCAATAAGGTCCAACAGCTCAGGGTCTGGCTAAGAACAATAAATCAGTGAAAGAAGAAGAGGCACCCCATGGTGCCCCAATAGCAGCACCCCAAGCTCCTGCCAGAGCTCTCTCTAGCCCACACCTTTTACACTTACTTAGAAAACTCCTCCCGTCGCCCAAGAAGCCAGCATGCTGGGATCTGAAAATGGAAACTTCATCAAAGTGTGCTCAGGGAACGGGTCTCTGGGGTGCCGCCACTGCTAATTCACATTTTATTATTAGTGTTTCCATCTCCAGTGAGGGTTTCTTTGCTATTAAAGGACACAGAGGCCCGTCCATTGCTGGGCTAGGGGAGTCCAGAGCTGTGATGCCTCTGACAGCCTCTGACTGGGGCTAAGATTGCTCTGGGATTTTTCTAGCAACCCAAGAGGGAGAGAGAACCTTAGAACAGAGAACACACACACTGACTGCTGGTGGGGAGGCTCAGCAGCTTGGTCAGAGAGGACTTTGGAGACCGAGGCCCCAAGTTCAAATCTTATCTCTACCACTTGCTATCTTGGTTAACTTGGGAAGATTACTTATCTTCTGTGAGCCTCTGTTTCTTCCTCTATGAAATGAAGGTGTTGGACTAGACCAGGGAGGGGGAACCTGTGGCCTCCAGGCCATGTGTGGCCCTCTAGGTCCTCAAGTGTGGCCCTTTGACTAAATGCAAACTCCCCACCCCTGAACTAAACCACCTCTGGGGTCCCTCCCAGTTCTACAGCCAGGATTCTATGAACATGTGTGGATCTAATGAATCATATATTGAGGCCTATGATATTATAACTTTGGAACATGGGATCTCAGAGCTGAGAGGGGCCTTAGAACAAGGAATATCAGGGTTAGGAGGGACCTTAGAACATGGAATGTCAGGGTTAGGAGGGACCTTAGAAGAGTGAATATTGGAGCTGGGAGGGGCCTTAGAACAGGGAATATAAGAGCTGGGAGGGGCCTTAGAACAGGGAATGTCAGGGCTGGAAGGGGCCTGAGAACAGGGGATGGCAGAGCTGGGAGGGGCCTGAGAACAGGGGATGGCAGAGCTGGGAGGGGCCTGAGAACAGGGGATGGCAGAGCTGGGAGGGACCTCAGGACAGGAGATGTCAGAGCTCTGAGGGGGCCTTAGGATAGAGGATGTCAGAGCTGGGAGGGGCCTTCACTCGAAGAATGTTGGGTGTAGGACTTGAACCCAGGTCTCCAGAATTGTCTCTCCTATGCTGCCCTTATGGGCTTATCCAATTTTGTCTTCTCCTTCAGAGAGGTATAGAGAGCCAGCCAGCGGTATGATACAGCTAGCGTGAATGGGCTCAGAGAACCAGATGCTAAATTTTCAGTATGAGCATTTACACCTCAGAAATTGGCAAATGTGACAAATCAGGGCTTGATTGATTGTTTTGTTAATTGCCTAGACTTAAAGTGATGGAGGGAATGTCTATACTCAAGATCAAATGTAAATGTGGGCATTGTGCACATTTTTGTGAAAGCTGGTTGTTAAATACATACCCACAGCTCCCCGGGCAGAAGTAGGCTTCAGTTCAGGTTGCCCACTGTCTCAAGTATGCAGAGGTGGGGTTGCCCCACCAAAGCAGCTGTCCCAGCTCCTGTGACCACCTGTGGGGTCTCTGAGGCTGCAGAAATTCAGAGCAGTGGGAAATGCCTTGACCTTGGTGCTAGAAAACCTTCTTCACTCCTCTTGTGACCTGTGTCCCTCTGTGTCCCCCTAAGAGGGACTCAGTGGTGTAGGGATAGTGGGATGGGTCTAGAATCAGGAAGACTTGAGTTCAAATCCAGCTTCAGATGCTTACTAGCCATGTGACCCTGAGCAAGTCACTTAACCTCTATTTTGCCTCAGTTCCCTGTAAAATGGAAATAATGATAGCATGTAACTCAGAGCTGTTTTGAGGCACATGAGATAATATTTGTAAAACTCTGGCACATAATAGATGCTTCATAAATGCCTTTATCCCTCCCTCTCTTCCCCTGAGCCCCCTGGTCTTCAGGCCATCTTGTCCCATTTCTCTCCCCTGTCCTACCCAGAATCCCCAACCCCTGGCCAGGTAGCAGAGGAATGAACAATCACAGACTCATCTCCCTGAGGAAGCCCCAGCTTCCAAGAGCTCACTGAGGGACCTGAACCCTTCCCAAGCCAAGCTTACCTAGTGGCTGAAATGTTGGAGATTGATTAGTCTGGGCTGACGTGGTCACTAACTGCAGAGAAAGTAGCCTTGTGCTCTGCACCTAGGAGGAGAGGCCCATTCTGTCTTCGATCCTCATCTGGCCCCAGTGGCCCCATTTGGAACGAGCCATTCCAATCTGGGCAGCCCAAGATGGGAAGGGAGGAATGTCGACAAATGGAAGTGTCCAAGGGAAGGCAGCTGAGACTGTGAGAGGCCTGGGATGGAAAGCATGTCCCTCAATGCCTATTTATAAAGCTCTTATGTGCCAGACACTGTGTTGGATACAGAGACAAAATGGTGGTGTGTTTGCCCTTAGGAAGCTTGCATTCTATCTAAGGGTACATGAATACAGCCATGAAGTTATTAAGTGATTTCAGGATGAAAGGTGGGGAGTGGTGGGGAGTTCCACAGCTCAGTGACCCAGAAAAGGCCTTTTTTAGGATGTGGTCCCAAAGCTGAGCATTAAGTGAAGGCTGGCATTCCAAGGAACATAGGGGATGCAGGAGAAAATTCCTTGAGTGGGAAGATGGAATGAAGAGCTAGGGATGGGGAAAGCTGGAGGGTAAGGGGGAATGGCAGCTATCTTCAAGGACAGGAAGGATGATCATTGACTCTGCTTGACCTGACAGAGCAGAACCAGGAGCATAAGGGGAAGTTATAGGGAAGGCACTGCCAAACAGCTGGAGGTGGGATATTCAAAAGTCTGACAGGCTCCTTTCAGGAGTGAATTCCCCCTTGGGGAGAGTTTAGGCAGAGTCTCTTTCTGGCATCAGGTAGAGGGAAGGCTTATTTAGGGAGTGGGTGGATACCTTGAGGTTCCTAACACCTCTCACATTCTCTGTTATGTATTTCCAGCTTTGAAGTCCATCCTACTCCACGTCTGACATTTTGTTCGCCATATTTTTTTGAGGCAATCGCGATTAAGAGACTCGCCCAGGGTCACACGGCTAGTAAATAAATGAATGTCTGAAGCCGAATTCCAACGCAGGTCTTCCTGACTCCCGGGCCAATGTTTTAGCCACTGCGCCGTCTAGCTACCCCTAGCTTTCCGTAGTCTAACGTCCCTAGCTGCCATGACATTTGTTGTCATTTCTTGGGTTTCCAAGACTGGGTGGAATCGGGTCAGAGACTGGCAAAGAACAAAGTCTTTCCAGGGTCCAGACCCAGGGAAGTGGTTACCAGAGGAGCAGGGGAGGTCTCTTGGACTTGGGGGCTCAGGCATAGAGGGATGGACGGAGCTCAACAGCCCAGCTGGCATTCCACCTCCTCCTGAGCCTCCTACCTGTACTTACAGGTTGGAACATCCTTGCAGGGAGAATCAAACACGACCACAGGGCCCGGCCGCCCAGCCTGCTATTGAGTTACTAACTGACTCCTCGGTGCTGGAACCTGGAGCCGCCACCAGCCTGGTGGCTGGTGAATTATTGATGCCGGCCGACTGGCCGTGGTGGAACTGATGAACGGGTGAGTGACCTCCACCCATCCCTCGATGCCCGCCTCCCTACCTCGGCTCCCACACAGCGACCTCCTGATTAACCAGGACCCAATTAGCAGCGCCCACCATCCGGAACACGCAATTAACTGGACCTTCTTTCTGCTGCCCTCGGCTCTTGGAAGATGGAGGGGAGTCAGTCTTAGGAGAAACTCCCAGCAAGAGTTTCCTTAAAAAGCAGAGCCTTTCAGAATCGCACCGAGAGTTAGGTAGCCGGCTGCGGGAATATTGGTGGAAAAAACGTGTTTGGAGGCTTGAGTTCGAAACTAGTTTCATATGCTTTTGATCTGTGTGAGTCAGTGGGGACCTAGCACGAGGGCAGGCTGCCTTCAAGTACTTGCAGGGTGGAAAAGAAGGATTAGCCTTGTTCTTTGTGGCCCCGAAATCAGAATGCCGAGTAACGGCTGAAAGTTGCAAAGTGAGCTATTTAGGCTTGAATAAAAAAGAAATAAACGACTGCACAATTAATTAATTAATAATAAATAGATAGATAAATGAAACTTCCTAATGATAATCCAAAAACGCTCTCTCCTAGAGAGGTAATGAGCTCCCCATCCTTGGAGGTATTCGGGTCTCCAGCGGGCTGGATGACCCTATGGATCTGAACATTTTAAGGTGTGGACTCCTCATGTAGAGGTCGGGCTAGGTGGCCACTGAGGTCTCTTCCAACTCTTAAAGTTCAGTGATTCTCTACTACCAAGCTGATCATCCAATTTCCTTGAGCCTCAGTTTCCCTTATTGTTATGCTGGCTACTAAATAGTAACTGTTTCTTTTTTTGGCCAAGAACCCTGAGGGTCTTCCCCTCCCGGTTTGGTTTTTTTTTTTATTAAAGGGACCATCCTTTTCGTAACTACTTAAAGAGGACTATTCACTGAAGAGGCGTTATATCACACAAAATGAGAACCGGAAAACACCTTAGCCTACAAGCCTCGGGATCCCCCATTGCATCCTGGGTCATCTCCAGTCATCCTGATGAATATCAGGCCACTGGACCCAGATGGCTCTGGAGGAGAAGGTGAGCCTGGTGACCTTGCACAGCCCTCCCTCACTCAAACCAAAGTCATCTGCAAGTCATGGTATCTCTTCCCTGACTTCATGGTTCTCTTGGAGAGTTTGTTATGTTATTGTTCTGCTGGCTACCTACAGGGTCATTGTGAGCAAGCCCAGTCTAATCCAACAGGCATTTGTTAACCGCCTCCTCTATGCCAGGCACTGTGCTTGGTGCTGGGGATGTGGTGACAAAAGGAAAACCAACCGCACCCTCAAGGATCTTATATTCTCCTTGGGAGGGGGAGGACAGTTGTTTTATAAACTGTAAAGTTGTAATAATCAAAATGAACCCTATTTCTGTAATGATTTATGGTTTTCAGTACATGTACCTTACTCTGTGAAGGAGGCAGCATTATTTTTCTTATTTTACAGAGAGGGAAACTGAGTCTCAGAGAACAGAAGAGTCACACAGCTAGTGAGTATGCAAAGAGGATATATAATATATGGGGAAGGAGTTATACCCTGTACCAAACCCAGCCCAGCCACCAGCAGGGAAATCACACTTACCTACTGACCATTCAACAGGAGGATTCAGAAAGAGAGAAGAATCATTAAGACTCTTCTGGCATGGCAGCACTCCCAAGGGCCAGGAATCCCAAGAGTGTGGGGATTGCCTCAGCTGAGGGGCTCCTGGCTCCTCCCTGTCTTAGGAGACAAGCTCCAAGTTGCTAGTCCCTCCACTGCTCTTTCTCCACACTTAGCCAGGCAAGACCACAAATCATAAAGATCATAGGTTCTGAGTTCTGGGTCATCTATCTACTCCAAACCCCTCATCTTACAAAGAAGGAAACTGAGGCCCACAGAAGTCATAGGATTCTAGATCTAGGACTGAAAGGAGGACATCTAATTCAACGTTTTCATTTTATAGAGGGAGATCATAGCTAGGTTAATTATCTTGTTCAAGGTCACAAGTAATACTTGAACCCAGATCCTTTGACTCTAGAACCAGTGCTCTTTCCATTGCTACAGTCAAGAGACAGAGTTGGATGGGAGCTTGGAGATCATTAGGTCAAATTTGTCTTTTTTACAGATGCGGCAACTGAGAACCAGAGGTAAAGAGCAGACCCAAGGGGTAATAAGTATAAAGAGGTGTATACGCTACTTTACATCTGCTGTCTCACTTGAACCTCACAACAACCCTATGAAGCAGCAGCTCCAGGTATAATTGTGTTCATGCACAGATGAGCAATAGGGGTTTACAGGGGATAAGGGAAGTGTCCAAGGTCACACAACTACCAAGTGTCAGAGATGGGATTGGGTGTGGGATGCCTAAATCCAGTGCTCTCCTCTCTAGGGTAGGATATTGCAAACCTTCTGCCCCCAAATTCAGTTGGCCTAAAGGCCATCCTTAGGTCTGTACCTGAAGCCTCTGTCAATGGGCTGCCCTGGAAGAGCTCATGGTTCCAAAGCCTAGGGTCATGTCCACATTCCCATGGCAGAGGAGCCCAATTATGATTACTTGCTTAATAACCCTGGGAAATGAAAGTCCTTTATCTTCTTGAGTTTTGCCAAGAGGAGCAGAACAAAAGTCAGACAGAAGAAGAGCCAGGCAAGCTCTCCCTCCCCCACAGGCCCTGCAGAAGGGAATGGGCACCAAGGAAGAGGGTGAGAATGAGCCCAAACATTGCTTTGTCCTCACTGAAGGCAGCCCTAGGGCTGTCGGTGGCTGGGCACTAAGTGCCCAGTGTAGGCTCTCAGACTTCAGGAGGGCTTTACTAGGTCATGATGGATTTCCTGTAATGAACCCCTTTTATTAAACCGGGGTGCCTCAGCATCAGCACCCCTCTCCCTTCAGGAAAGGCTCCTCAGTCTTGGGGGAGTAGACTTGTGTGCCAACCTTGGGCCAGAAAGCGTGAGCTGAGGGCTGGGAGGCAACAGGCTGCTTGACTGCACATCAGCCTCTCTGTCTCTCTAGTCCCCAGTCACCTGCTTGATAAAAGAGGCCTCTGGAAGCCTCCTTCCGCTGCACACACACACACACACACACACACACACACACACACACACACACACAAAGACTCACACTCACATACCAGGCATCCACATATGCACAATGCACACTATGCTCACGTGTGTAGTGCAGGCACACAGATGCATGAACGTCAATGTACATGAGCCCAAAGAACATGTGTGCACACACAAACCTGAATTATAACACATAGAATCCTTGGTTGACTCAGACCTAAACTAGGACCCCCTCCTATGTACACCCCCATGGTATTTGTTGTATGAGGGGTTGGACCAAGGAGGAGGAAGGAGAGGAGGAGAAAAAGGAGGAGGAGCAGGAGGAAGAAGAGAGGCCAGACCGTAGAGGGGAAGCCCTTCCCACATTCCTGCTCAGCAGCTGAGTCAGCTGCAGTCCTGGGCCCGGTCTTTCACCCCATGGGGGCCAGGACCACCCTTTCTGTAGGGACAGTTGCATGGGGCGATCAGCCTACTTCTGAGTGGGACAGCAGAGATGGCCCTGGGAGACTCTGGGTGAGACTTGTACACTTTGGGGAGCACTGAGCAATGCAGATGGGAGGGGGCAGGCTTGGCTTGTGGCAAAAACAGCTTAGGACTGGAGGTGGAGAATTTGGGATGAAGGTTCAGCCTGATCAGCAACAAGTTGGGAGGTGCTGTCTTTTGGGACTCATTTACCTTCTCTAGAAAATGGGGACTGGGCACAGTCATCTTTAAGGTCCCTCCTAGCACTATCATTGTTTTTTGTTCCCTCCCAGATCTGCCATTCACTTCTCTAAGCGCCCTCCCAGCCCTAATATTCCCTGTTTCCAGGCCCCTCCTAGCCCTGACATCCTCTGTTCTGAGGCCCCTCCCAGTTCTGACATTCCCTGTTCTCAGGCCCCTCCCAGCTCTGCCAGCCAACATTCTGTCCTAAGGTCCCTTTCGGCTGAGATATTTTGTGGTTCCATGAACTTCTGGTGGGCTATTTCAAGGCTCCAGAGAGTAGGAAGGCTGCTAGCACATGGAGGTTGGGTAGAAATAGACTGGCCGCTATTTGGGAGTTCTCATTTCTGTGCATGAGGTAGATTATTCAGGAAGCATTACGAAGGCCAGATTGGCGTGGGGAGAGGAGAGGGGGTGGCTGGCAGCTTTGTCAGGAGGCAGCAACCATAGTCCAAACAGGAGGTAATGAGGACCTGCCCTGGGGTAGTGGCTATGGCATAGAAGGAAGGAGATGGGTCTGAGAGACAGTACAGAGGAGAAATCAACAGCCATTAGCAACTGGTCTGGTGTGGGGGAGGAGGGAGAAGGAAGCGTCAGGGTGACTGTGAGGTTGGTACCATGGACAGGGACAGTACAGGCAGAAAGAAGGGCAGGTTTGGGGGAGGGGTGGAAGAAAGATGGTCTCTTTTGGGAAGGCATTCAGGTGGAGACGTCCTTCAGGCAGCTGGAGAGGTATGTCTGGAGTCAGGAGGTACAACAGAGGTTAGGAAAGCGGTCAGAGAGATATCTGGGTAAAGGAGTAAAAGGGAGGGAATGAACTCAGGCTGAGGCTGGAGTCAGGGTTCAGTCTCAGACTGGGGTTCCAGCTAACCCTGGGGCTTAGGGCTCAGGCTGGGGATGGATGGAGTTCAGGATCAGTGTGATGCTGAGATTAAGGTTCAGCTTGGAGACAAGATTAGGATGAGGACTTGGTCCAAGGCTGGGATCAGAGTTCAAACCAGAGCAGGGAGTGGGGCTCAGCCTGGAGCTTGGGGTCAGGGCTCATTTGGGGGCTGAGATTAGGTCAGTCAGGGCCCATTCTGAAAGTGGGAGCTTGGGCTAAGGGTCAGGCTGGGGCTGGGGGCTGACGGCTGATCTCAGTTTGTAATCAACGTTATCATAGTTTATGAATATTTACCTCCATATATAGGGCTAGGTCCCTTCTCACAGAAGTAAAAGATTTGAGTAAGGAGGAGTCAGAGTCCCTTTCCACACCTGGACTGGGGCCCACAGCAGGTGGCAAATGACATATATTCAAGAACTCGGAGAATTCTTGCCTCCTACAGATTTGCCACAAGGTGCAAGAAAACCACTTCTCACCTGATGCTGCTGAACCTAAACATCCTCTCTACCTTCACTTCAGAGTCCTCAGAGGAACATATGCCAAGACAATGGAGAAGCTCCCAGGGGCCCACAGCTGGAGCAAGTGAGATCTTTGAGCAGCCTGGGGTGTAGAGAACCAGAGACAGGGACAGGCAGGGGGCACAGACAGTGCTCTTGTATTAGTACACCAGTCCCAAGAAGCTTGTAGAAGGTGGTACATCCAGACAGTCAATGAGGCTGGGAGGCCAAGAGACACCCCAAGCCTTACCAGAAGGTGTCTCTCTGTATCCCCATCATAGTGCCTGGTACATAGAGGCATGTGATAAATATTCATTGACTGACTGGCTGAGAAGGCATTAGACCAAGGTTAAAATAATTGATTAGAAAATAAACCTAGTATCTAGGAATAAGGGCTAAGGGAAGCTGCTTTGAGATGTGATAATGGGAAACTTGTCACAGGAAAAGGCCCCCAAGCTATCCTGCCATTTTCACCCTTCTACTCAATCAGTATTTAGAGCTGGGGGTGGGGGTGGGGAATCTTGAAGCTCCTGTCATTCAACCCACTCATCTTTCAGAGGAGGAAACTGAGACCCATTGGAAGAAGGGGCTTCTCCAAGGTCTAGCAAGTGGCTGCATCAGAATTTGAGCTCTAGGTCCTCTGACTTCAAAGCCATCCCACTGTCTACTAACCCATGCTGCCATACTCCAAGCCCCTATTCATCCCACCTCCTTTTAAAGATACACCCCAGGATGGGAGGAGGCAGCCCTTGACTTAGCTCCATACCTCTCCATGCTAATTTTCTTTCTTCCTCTTATTAGATCATTCATTCATTTATTTATCAGAACAGGATCAATTGTCCCATGATTCCACAGGGAAGCACGTGACCCAGTGGAAAAAAATCATTAGCTCTGGAGTCAGAAGTTGAGGTGCAGATGCCCTACACAAACCTCAGATTCCTCTGGACTTCATTTCCATTGTCTGTATTAGATGGCCCATGAGGTTCCTTCTAGACCTATAATCTATTAAAATGTATGCCCTTTCACTTCAAAGGTAGCCCTCATTTTTATGTTTGGATTTCCCATGGTTAGTACTATGCCTAGTACTGTCATCTTTGTTGTTCATCTTTCTTTCTTGAAGAGGACCAGTGACCAGAGACATCAGGAAGGTGATGTCTTAACTTGCAGGTCAACTGGGTTTAAGTAAGGCAGAGCTGTGCAAAGTCATCAGCCTCACTCTCTTCCCCAGTCAGTCAGGGTGCAATGGTAATATATAGATCAGGACAACTGGCCATGGTCCTGATGCAGTGGGAGACTTTGGCCTTTTAAGCTAAGGTCTTTCCCAGGTCTCAGCTTGTCTGAGGCAACAGCCTGGTACTAGTAGGAGCTTAATGAATGTTGGGGTGGAGTTTTTCCCATTCATTTCTCCTATGAGATCCTGTGATTCTTCCATCTAGTCACAGAATCACAGAATACCAGAGCCAAGAAGGACCCAAAGACCATCCTGTCCAAATCATCCCTGAAAGAGAATCCCCTCTACTCTGTCACATGAAAGGGGTCCTCCAGCCTTTCCTTGGAGACCTCCAATAAGGGAGGGCATACTAGAACTTGAGGAGGCCCATTCCATTTGGGGATCACTTTCCTGGAATCCACTGCCCTCCCCTGCCTCCTTGCTTCTAGTTCTGCCTATTGGATCCAAGCAGAGCAAAACTGATGTCTCTTCCAACAGTGAAGGGCTTCCCCGTCCTCTTTTGCCTATCTAAAGACACTCCTCTTCTCTCTTTTCCAGGCTGATCATTCCCTTCATCTACCTTCCCGTTTTCCTATGGCATGGTCTCCAGTCCTGTTACTCTTCTGGTCAGTCAGTCAGTCAATGAGCACTTGTTAAACCCTCACACTGGGGTAAGTGCTGGGAATACAAAGGAAAAAGCAGACACGGTCCCTGCCCTCAAGGAACTCACATTCTAATGGAGACAGGAGTATAAATAGGAAGAAAATCAAATGGAGTAACCTTTGTTTGGAGGAAGGCTTTCTCTAAAGGGAGTGGTAGGTGCTAGAAGCTGGGAGATCCCCAGGCCCTCTAGCAGATTGTGCCTAATCATGGCGGGGACAAGCCAGCTGTAGTTTCCCTCACTCTGGGCACAGGATCTAGGGCTGTAAGGGCTCACCAAGTCTCTCATTTTTCAGAAAGTGAGGCTTGCCAGTCACTAAAAATTTATTAATCCCTTACTGTGCATCAGGTCCTGCTGAGGGCTGGGGATACAAAGAAGCAAAAATGATCCCTCTTCTTAATGACCTCCCCCCCTCCAGACAACTGTGTACCAACAAGATATAGGGGGGATAGATGAGAAAAAAGCATTGCTGGCTTGGCCAGGGTCAAAAAGCTAGGACATGAGGCAAAGCTTGAGCCCAGCTCTTCCTGACTACAAGCCATGATCCCAATCCCTATGCTGCAGGTCACTAGGACTCATTGGTGAGATGCTCACCTGGCCTCTGCCCCACCCTAATCCAGTACTTCTTCTAGCCCAGGTCAATGCACCAGTCCTGTCTCTCCTTCCCTCAGCTTTATTCCTTCCTCTCTCTCTGGCACCAGTGGCCGAAGGGTCAGTCTGACTGAAGAGTTTGAAGGGAAAGCCAGTCTCTTTCCAATGTCTCCCAGTGGATATGGGTGCCTCTCCCAGGTACCTTCCGCTTAGTCTGCAATGAGCAGGTTTGCAGGTAAACAGGGCAGCTTAGAGAGTAGTGCTTAAAGTAGGTTAATTCTACCTACACCCACCTGCAAGCACATTCTCTCCCATTAAGTGTGTCTGGGGAAGTTCCATTTATCTGGAACACAGCTGGACCTGTGGAAGCTGGATCGGAAGGTGTGATGATATACCCATGACAACTGCAGGTGAGGCCATGGGAGGTAGTTGTGCATGTACATATGTGAGCATCTGGTGAGAGGCTTGCATGTGGACCTATGTGCTGACATGTAGAAAAGTCCCTTGGGATGGGGGCAGAGTGGAGAGTCAGTGGTGCAGTCACATGCCCAGTGCGGCATCCTCACCTAGCCTCCCTGGCCTACTCTCCAGCCTCAAGGTTGTCAGTGGCTTCCCTGTTTCTGCAGGCCCGATTTAGTCTCCATGGTCTGTTATTTTGACTTCAGCCTACCCCATCTCCAGGGTCAAAGGAGGGATAGAGTTCCAGGTGAGAACTGTTAGGAGCTGACCCTTCCTTAACTCAATGTTCACACCATTAAGCCAGTTCTGGCCATGTCTCACCACCAAGATCAACCTAGCACTGAACCTCAGGGTGGGGAGGGACCTCAGACACCATCTATCTGGTCCAACCTTGAAGAAGGATGCCTTTACACTCTCCAGCCCTCACTCAAGAAGGAGCACAAATAAAGGCTCCTATTTAGCCACATCTATCCCTTCCCCCATCTTGGGCACAGGCCGCACTAGCAGTTGTCATGGGTACATCATCACACCTTCCCATCTTGGCTTCCACAGGTCCAGCTGTGTTCCAGGTAAAGGGAGCTTCCCCAGATACACTTAATGGGGGAGAATGTGCTTGCAGGTGGGTGTGGGTAGAATTAACCTACTTTAAGCACCACTCTCCAAGCTGCCCTGTTTACCTGCAAACCTGCTCTTTGTACTCTAAGCTTGAGGCACCCACATGCACTGGGAAACACTGGAAAGAAAGAGACTGACTCCCCTCCCCCAATGCTCAGTCAGACTGGCCTTGGGCCTGAGAGGGAAGAAGGGAGAAGGCCGAGGGCAGGGGAGATGGAACCATTGCATAGACTTGGGAGTGGAAGTGGTACTATCTTTGAGTATGTACAGGCTGGACAATCATGATTACTAGCAATTTTGTGTCAAGGGCAAGTAGTATGACTTGAACCACTCTGGGAGGGTGATGGTGGAGAGGTCAGCAGAGACCCTCAGGCTACTGTGATGTCATGGTCATTAAGGGCAAGAAACCACCATCTAGAAGACTGATTTTTTTTCCTGACTGTTCTCACACAATGAGGTTCAGTTGGTTCTATGTTATGGAAAGATAGAAAATGCTGACTGAGCCCCTCTGATTTTTGCACTTCCAGACAAAGCCCCAGCTGCCAGTCCTAGTTATAGTTCTGTATGACCAGTAGGTGGCAGAATAGTGTCTAGAACTGTCAGGAGACTTGTCCCTAGGAATGAGCTTTCTGGGGAGTCCATAATGAGCAGGCTGCTGCTTTGGGTACATGTGTTCAAAGAAGTTATAACTGGTAGGGGACCACTCCCATGGATCCAGCCTTCAAAACACACTCTCTGAAGCCTATACCTGGCTGGGATTGTTATCTCAGACCTGTCATCCTTTCATCAAGACATGTCTTCAGGGCTCAGAGCTCCCTGCCCACCTGCTTCCCTGGCAGAGGTCAGCCTGAGAGCCCTCCCTTGGTTGATGGCCCTAATCAGGTCAGTGTCCTGGCCTGGGGGCTAGTCCCAGCCTTGTCACCAACTAGCTGTGTGTCCTTGGACAAATGCCTCCATCTCTCTGAGCCTCATTTTTCTTCTCTGTAAAATGAAGAAGATCATCTCTAAGGCTCTTTGCAACTCAGACATTCCATGTTTCAATTTGGTTCAATGAGCACTTACTATATATAAATGCTGTCCTGGGTGCTGGGGAGACAAAAAGAATAGAGACTCCCAGTCCCCACCCTCCAGAAGTTTACCTTCTATTAGGGGACAGAACCTACACACAGATAAGTTGAGACAAGATAATTTTAGGAGTGAGAAGGCACCAACAACCAGAAGGATTGGGAAGCAGTCCCTGTAGAAAGTGCCATATGAGTTAAGACTGGAAGAAAAATGGGAATTCTAGGAGGAGGCAGAGGTTAAGAGGGAAAGCATTCAGGCATGGGGACCAGTGGGGGACATGAAATGTCATGTGTGAGGAAGATCAGGCAGGCAAGAGAGGCTGGAATGTAGAATACACGAAGGAGAGAATGTGAAACGTCGGCAAAGGCGGGATGGAGCTCCCCGTGAAGGGCTTTAAATGTCAAGGTGAGGAGTCCGCGATTTATCGTAGAGGCAAGGGGGGCCATTGGAGTTCTAGAGGAGGGAGATGTTATCATCAACCTTGTGCTTTGAGAAGATTGTTTTTGGCAGCTGTGGGAAGGATGTATTAGGGAGAGGAGAGACCTGAGACAGAGACCCATTGGGAGGCAACTTCAGTGCACTGGGGGAGAGGTGATAAAGGTCTGAACATGATGGTCATGAGAATGGAGGGAGTGGATAAAAGCAAGAGATACTGAGGAAGAATCAATGAGATTGGTCAACTGATGGGATATGAACATGTTCTGTGTTCTAAAGTCCCTCCCAGCTCTGACACTCCATGTTCTGGGTCCTCTCCTAATTTGGAGTTTGCACCATTTCCTTCTCCAAATCATTTGATAGATGAGGAAACTGAGGCAAAGGTTAGGCTCACCGATAGGAAGTTTCTGAGGTCAGATTTGAACTCATGTCTTCCTAACTCCAGGTCTGGCACTCTATTCACTGTGTTACCTGGCTGTCCAAGTCCTATATACCTGTTAGCTACTATTTGCATCATGCTTTAAGGGTCACAAAGCGCTGTACAAATATTATCTCATTTGAGCCTCACATTAGAGGGAAAAGGGTTTGCTCAGGCATCCTAGATTTTGTTCTTGAAGGGACATCTGAGGCCATTAAATCCAACCTCCTCATTTGACAGGTAAGGAAACTGAAGCCTGAGGAGGTGATATGACTTCTCCAGGGTCATACAATGGCAGCAGTGGCTTTTTAAAAATTTAATTTAATTTTTTGGTAAATAGTATTTTTTTTCCAATTACATGTAGAGATAGTTTTCAATATGCATTTTTAATTATTTCTCCCTTCCTTTCAGCCTCCTTCCCCAAGACAGTGAGCAATGTGACACAAATTATACATATGCAATCATGTAAATATATTTCCACATTAGTCATGTTGTGAAAGAAGAAATGGAACAAAAGGGAAAAGCCACAACCCCCAAAAGTGAAAATAATATGCTTCAAACACAGCACTAGAATTTAAGCCCAGATCCTCTGACCCAAACCCAGCACCCTATCCATTGTACCACACTGCTCTTCCACTCAGACGAGCCAGTTTTTCTGGTTTCTGAATTTGTGGTCTCCCTGGCCAAGCAGCCTCTAGAAACACCTACGTGTCCCTCTGCGGACAGCCCCCAAACTCTGTGTGGTCCGTTCAGAATACTCATTGGTCCCTCCTTTCAATTGCTTCTTCCATTTGGGCGATTTTCCGGTCGATACCTGTCAGATTCTGGAGGGCCAATGGTTCTTGTCGGCCACTCCATCCCCTGACTGTCACCATTATCAGAGATGGATTCCCTTGACAAGTTGTCAGCTCTACCCTAGTTCTTCCTGAATTGTGACACCCAGGGTGGAATTGTAGCTCTGCTTTGAGACAATCATTCTCTGTAGCAATTTCCCCCCAGGAATTATCCAAGGTGCTTTAGGTCAGCACCAGCCACCGTGGGAGACAATATTTATCCGACTGATAGAATTGCTTTGGAGAGAGGCAGTATATTCTAGATTAGTGGTTTCAATTTAATTCAACAAACATTTTTTAAGCCCCTACTATGGCCCCCATGTCCAGAGTTGGTGATACAAAGACACAATCCTTGCCCTTATGGATGTTAGCACAATTGAGGAGGCAGGGCAATGGAGCTGGGGGCAAGGAGATAGAATCTGCTGCCACCACCCTGAACAGGGTCTTGTTTTATCTGCAAGCAATAAAGATAATCAGCCACAGCCAGAAACTCTTGGCGTTCCTAATTTTTTTCCTTTAACTGTGGCCAAAGAGCTGAGTAGTTTGAAATTCAATCTAATACCCATTTATTAGCACTTTCTATGTGCCAAGTGTTGAGTCCATGTGCCAGAGACACAAAGACACATGTAACAGTCTCTGTCTTCAAGGACCAGACAGTTTCCCAGAAGGGTGGAAGGCAAGAACACCATGTGAGTCTTCTTTGTGGCGCAATCATGTGAGGAGGTCATCTGTCACATCCCAGATACATGTCCTTGGACAGCAGTAGAAGTCTCTACTGTCAATGTCAGGTCAACAAATAGCCAAATTTGGTGCCCATCACCAGCACCACCACTTATTCCTCCTTCCTCTTACCCTAAGTGGATAATGTCACTTGTGATGCTACCTGTGGGTTGATGTTTTCATTCCTGGGAAGACAAGGAGCTGCTTTCTCTGGAAAGCTTAGTTCTTTCCTCAGCATGAGAAGCCTCATAGATGTTCCTTATCTTAAAGAAGCCAATGGTGTTTCTTGTGTCTTTCCTTCTGTCTGTTGCATTCCTTCACCCTCCTACCTCCTCAAACAGGTCAGGATTCCACAAATCTTTCAGATACTTAATAGCTGAATGATCCTGGGCAAGTCACTTATCTGCTCTGTACCTCAGTTTCCTCATCTGAAAAAATGAGAGGATTGGACATGATGACTCCTAACGTCCCTTTCAGCACCAAGTTTATGATTCTATAGTCTTACCTTAAAGCCCTGCTTTCATCTTTGAAAGGAACACATCATTCTCCCTGATAACTTCAAGACTAGAGAGGCATGCCTCAAGTCCCTTCATTTTCTCTTCTAAGAGGGAGACCACCCTGCACCTTAAAATATAGGTAACAGGTCCTTGGCACTGACAGAACATGTCAAAGAACACATCTCCACTGGGCACTGAGAAATTTCCTGTATCCTCCATACTTCCTGGAAGTAACAAGTGCTGACATTTTATAAGGCTTAAAAGTTTGTCAAATTCATGAACTCATTATGCCCTCACAACAACCCTGGGAAGTTCATAGGTCATAGAGGGATAAAAGTGCCTCTTTTGTAGGGGTGGGGGAGGGACCTGGGATCTCACCAGGAACTCCCTGGTAAGGATTCTTCCTCTGTCAATGCAGGCTGGTACCTTCTTAGCAATTTATAATCTCATAGAGCTGTCTAGAGCACTGAGGAGTGGTGATTTGTCCAGAGTCACAGCTAGTAGGTTAGATATGGGACTTGACGCCAGCTCTTCCTGGTTCTGAGGCTGGATTTCTATCCATTACGGCACACTGCCTCTCAGTCTAGAGATAAGGAAATTGAGCTTCAGAGTTGCCTGTAATCACATAAGCTAGTAAATGTTAGCAACTGGGCTTTGAATCCAGTTCCACACAATTCTGGGCCCAGCACCCCAGCACCTTTGTGCAAGGGGCTCAGTCTGCAGCCATTTTTATCAGTTATTCTTGTGACCAGATCTCATGGTAATTTCTATTGCAAATTGTCCAGTTTCCCTGAGAGTTTATTTCACTGGAAGCTCCAGGGTGTTCTTGAGGGAGGTACCCTGTGGTCCTCTGCACTTGATATTCTTGGGGAAATTTCATATATCAGGCATTATGCCCAGGATATTGGACACAACCCAGATGAGCTGGACAAATTCTCAAAGAAGGCCATGGTATCAAGAAGATGGTGACATGACTTGCAATTGAATGACTCTTCCTGATGTCATGGTCCTCTTCGAGAATGAAGGAGGGAAGGATATCAGTTGGTCAGTTAGCCAAACAGCATTTATTAAGGACTTACTATGTGCCAAGTCAACAAACAGTCCCATCCCTCAGGGAGCTTATAATTGAATACGTAAGGGCCATACATAAAAGGAAACCGAAGTGGGGGTGGGGTGGAATAAAGGTAGTCAATGAGGGAACGTAGTGGAGAAATTCCAGAATGCAGCCTAGAGAGGAATAAGGTAGGATTGGCCTGGCTGTCTTGCTTAAATGAGATTCCTAGAGAAGTCTTCCAATCTGAGGGAGAGGCCAAAGGGGCAGAGGGTTCTTCTAATAAATAAATTCCAGGGTCTTAGCTGAGATGAGGATGGGAAGAGACAATATAGAGAGTGTGAGGAGAGAGAGAGTTTGAAACAACCTCTTTGGAGAGTGGGAATAGCAAATCAATTAGGGAGGAATAGAAAGTTTGCCTTGTTGCAATGGGGGCTCAATTGAGATTAAATGGCATAAATGTGTAGTGGGCCAGGATAACACAGTTTTGTGATTTTCTTCAGCTCTATTCAGTGGCAGATGAGTAGGAATGAAGGCTGTGGATGATGAGAATAATCCAGGCTTTGGGTTTGGCAAACCCACTAGACAGTGACTTGACTGTTAGCCAAAGGCTCTCTCTTAAGTCTCTCTACTGTGGAGCTACACTGTCCATTCACTTCCCACACTTTTCTTGGTCACTACTGGCAGCAGTGTAACCCTGAAGTTATCAGCTATTTGCTCTCCTTGACCATCTTTGAGACTCAGTTTTCCTCAGCCAGCTTTGCTGCTTCCTCTGGCCATGGTGCTGATGGGAGAAGATGTCGTTGTTGGGTTGTTTCAGTTGTGGCCGACTCTTCATGACCCCGCTTGGGGTTTTCTTGGCAGAGATCCTGGAGTGCTTTGCCATTTCCTCCTCCAGCTCCTTTTACAGATGAGGAAACGGAGGCAAACAAGGTGAAGAGACTTGCCCAGGGTCGCCCAACTAGTAAGTGTCTGAGACCAGATTAGAATTTATGAAAACAAGTCTTCCTGATTCTGTATTCAGCACTCTCTCAGTAATGCCACCTACTACTGTGTTTGAATCTGGAGAGGTGAAGACAGAGAAAGAGCAATTTGGGAAAAATAACCTTAACTACAGAAGCTCAAGACTTAGGGAATGGAAAGTGTGTCTGGCCAGAGGCAATATAAATTGTGTTGAAACTTAAATTCTGAGGTTATCACAGACTTTTGGACAATCCAGTCTAACTCATACCCACTACTATGTACCTGGCCAGTGGTCCTGCAGAATTACTCTGAAGAGCCTGCTGCTGGGTCTGCCTCCCTCAAGTGTCTCCCTAATCCAATTCATCCTCCATTCAGTCCTGAAAGTGATCTCCTACCCTATTACCCTAACCCTGCCCCCCAAATTCCAGTGGCTCCTTATTTTCTGTAGGATCAAGTACAAAATGCTCTGCTTGGCATTCAGAGTCCTTTATAATCTTCTACCTTTCCATTCTCCTTACACTTTACTCCTTAGTACGTACTCTTCAATCCTGTGACACTGGCCTACTGGCCATTCCATAAACAAGACCCTCCATCTCCCAGCTCTGGGCATGTACCTGAATGTCCCCCATGCCTGGAATGCCCTCACTCCTCCATTCTGCTGATTGACTTCCCAGCTTCTTTAAAGTTCTATCTAAAATCCTTTATTTTACTGGAAACTGTCTCCAATCCTCTTAAGTCAGTTATTTACTATTTTCCCCATATACAGTTTGCTCTGTAAGATTTGTTTGCATGTTGTCTCCTCAATGAGACCCAGAGTTTGCCTCTTTTTGCATCCCCAGCATTTTGCACAGTACCTGACAGGTAGTAGGCACTTAATAAATGTTTACTGATTGATGGGAATCCCCTACTTCCCAAGGATCCCATTCAACTTTAGGATTGTGTGATACTTAGGAAGCTTTTCCTGACAAGTCCAAACTCACCTTTTTGTAACTCTGCTCATCCCTTTCCCGTAGTCTCTGTTTCAGCTGTCTAGACCCAAACAAAACACATCCCTTTTCATATAACAATCCTGCAAATACCTGAACACAACTGGTATGCCTCCTGGCCCGAGCCTTCTCTTCTTCAAGTGAGACATTCTCAATTCTTTCACCAATCCTCACGTGGCAAAGACTCGAGGTCCTTCTCCACCACAGTTTTGCATCTCTGGACACTCTTCAGCCTATCAGTGTCTTTCCTAAATTGTGGCTTCCAGAGGTGGTCTGATCACACCAGAAGATAGTGGGACCATCATAGATACCTGGTGTTTTTTTAAATATATACAACCCACTTGAGATGCAGTATGGTGTGGTAGAAAGAATTCTGGCTCTTCCATTTGTCATCATGGTGGCCTTGGGTAAGTTGCTTTCTCTCTCAAGACCAAAGTCTTCTTCTCTGTAGAATAAGAGATCTGAAGTAGATGATCTCTCTGATCTTTCCAGCTCTAGAGTACTGTATCCCATGCTGATGGGATCCCTCTCAGAATGACCAGAGGCTCTGGTGTTCCCAGAACATCTAGCTGAGAATACATATTTATAGAATCTCTTTTGAAAACAGAGGAGAAAATTACAGGAGACAGGACTGTCCCTGTGACCATAGATGATGAAAACTTCCTGAAAGTCCTGGGGAGACAGCATCCTGAAAGCTAATCTCAGGTGGGGGGATTTAGTCCCATAGTTGACGACTCCTGAGAACCCCAGAGACAGAAGACACTTTAGAGATAACTTCCCCCAACTCTGTTGTGTCACAGGTGAGAAAACTGAGGAAAAAGAGGGAAATGAGGAAAGCAGGTTAGCTGGCTAGGGAGTGGGAGAGTCAGTATTTGAACCCAAACTGCTGCCTTCAGTTTCAGGGCTCTTCACATCCTGTCATTGGCACATTGGATTCAAGGGAGGACTCTGCGTATCTCAGAGTCTGTACTGCTCCTTTGACCTGCTGGAGGTCCAGGGCTGGGGGAGGAAATTTACCTTGATCTCCATCAGGTTTCCAGTGGAGTGCCTGTTTTTGTGTCCACACTATCAGAGATGATGACCGAACAAATCTATGCCAGCCTAAGCCCAAACAGACAGATCTGACCTGTGGTGCTTCACCAACATAGCTGTCAGGAAAAGGAGGAAGGAAGGGAGGGAGGGAGAGATGGAGGCAGGAACTCATCTATCTCATAAACAATCAAACTGCCGAGCAAGTCAGGGACCCGCAGACGGCGTGGAGGATTCATCAAAGAAAGGGCAAGATGGATGGGAGAGGTAGGAGCAAAAGGAAATATTGTGTGACAAGAATGAAGGACGGGCATCCTGGAGAGCCCTGGACAAGGAGCCCTGAGCTTGGAGACAGAAGAGAGGTGGACAGGGGCTTCTGAGGGGGCCAGCATGGGCACATGGAGTGAGGCGTGGACAGGAAGAAGTTAGCTAGGAGAGGCTAGGGCCAGTGAGGGGACAAAGATCCTTGGAGACAAAAGGAGACCACTGTGGACAAAAACCACCAGGGAAATCAAGGGGCTTTCGGTTTGGAGAGAAGGCCAGTGAGGACAGAATGGGCCAGTGAGGACAGAATGGGCCAGTGAGGACAGAATGTGGTCAGGGAGGACAGAATGTGGTCAGGGAAGCCAGAGAGAGATCAGTGTAGATGCAGTGAGACTTCTGTGGTCAGATTGAGGACAGAGAGTTCACTGCAGACGGAGTCTACTCTGCATGGCTCTGGTGTAGACCTGTTTAATATACATGTTGTAACCCCCATTAGAATGAGGGGACAGGCTGGGCTGTTTTCTTTGTATTTCCAACACTCAGCACTGTAGCCGGTACATGCCGAGTGCTTAATAAACGTATGTTGATTGATTGATTAAGGACAGAATGAGGCCTGTGAGGACAGGCAGAGGTCAGTGAGGACAAAATGGATCCAGTGTGGATGGAGCAGGGTCAGAGTGGACATAATGAAGCCTCATGTGAAGCCGCCCTATGTTTGACTGACCCAGGATGCATGCACACACACACACACACACACACACACACACACAGAGACACCCACACACAGAGACGCAGACACAGACACACACAGACACACACATATATAAACACAGAGACACATACATACACAGAAACATACAGACACACAGACACACATACATACATAAACACACAGACACATACATAAAGACACAGACACATACATACACACAGACACATACATACACACATAGACACACAGACACACACACATACATAAACACACAGACACATACAGACAGACACACACACACCCACACA
>CM053587.1:351205407-351249157 GCA_028646515.1 Pseudochirops corinnae
CACACACACACACACGCACACATGCTCCTCTTCACGGACTTCTATGCACAGTGATGTATACAAACAAGCCTCAGGCCTCTCAGCCACCCCATTGGTAGTCTTCTCCCTACCCACAGACACACCCAGAGCAGTAAGCTCTCCGAATGCACCACCCTCTCCCTCCACCCTCCCAGCCTTCTGTCTCTCCATGATCTCAGAGAACTGCACAGACTTGTAGGCTTCCATGGATCCACAGCTATAAATACAGTAAGACTGCCACACTCACACAAGCAGAAATGCACACACCCGCACACACACCCTCCCACACACCCAGGCCCTTGGGTGGCAGTGGGAGGGAGGATTCTGGTGATGGGCAAATGCTAGCTGTCATCATTTCCATCCAACCATCCGCAGCCATTGGCATAATCCCATTTGCTCCTGAGAAGGGCTCTCATGGCCAAATGATGTATTGGTTGGCACATTTCAGGTACCCATTATATCCCTGGAGCCCAGCTTGCCAAGAGTTAGGTTGAAGCTGAGAAGACAGACTCTTCTGTTATTCACACACGGGGAGGGGGGGGTTGATTCTATCCCTCATGGCTAACCAGTCCTTAGGAAAAACCAGAATCTTCCTAGCTGGACTTCTCGGGATCCTGGGCAGCTCGCTTGACATGTCTGGGCTTTCATGTGGGTGAAAGGATGGATGGATGGAGGGAGGGAGGGATGCCTGGCATAGTGTACCTTGGGTACTGGCATTAGAAGTCATAGGTTACCACTGTCATGCAGGCATTTCAGTTGTGTTTGACTCTGTGTGACCCCGTTTGGGGTTTTCTTGGCAGATATTAGAATGGTTTGCCATTTCCTTCTCCAGCTAATTTTACAGAGGAGGAAACTAAGCAATAGGGTTAAGTGACTTGTCCAGGGTCACACAGCTAATTAGTATCTGAGGCCAGATTTGAACTCATGAAGACAAGTGTTCCTGACTCCAGGGTTGGCACCATCTAGAGGCCCTGGAAGCCATAGGACCTGCATTCAAATCCTGTCTCTCTTCCTACCGGTGTGATCTTAGATAAGTTGCTGTCGCCTCTGTGGGCCTCAGTATCTCTTCAGTAAAATAAATGGGATTGGAATGAGTGATTTCCAATGTCCTTTCCTGCTCTGAACCTGTAATCCCAAGGCCAGAATGAATCAATGAATGATAAGACATTTCCAGGCAGTCAGTAAATACAGAATCCCAGCGCTAGAAGGTGTCCCGTGGCCCTTAGCCTGACCTCACTGGGAGCAGGCCCCCACTGGTCACTTCCCAAGTGATTTTCCAGCCCTTGCTTGGACTCTTCCAAGGGCAGAGAGCCCAGCACCCCTGAAGGCAGCCTCTCTATATTAGGACAGCTTGGATTGTCAGGACACTTGGGGCTTCTTCTCTAACAACCAGGTCTAGACCAGCCTCTTTGTAACTTTGACCAGCTGCTCCTAGTTTATCTCTTTGGGGCCAAAGAAACAAGCTTCATTGCTCTTCCATACCCATCTTTCAAGTATGTGAAGCTGATTTCCAGCCCCCCCCCCACTCAGGTCTTCTCTGCCTGAGGCCAAGGGTGCCCACTTTCTCCAAACAACTCTCATGTGACATGATCTCAAGGCCCCTTGCCATTGAGCTGGCCTCTGGACCCTCTGGCTCTAGAGGCTCACTGCCATTGCCAGTGACCCACCCACCCCTGCTTCTCTTTGGAAGTACTCCGTGATGAGGCTCCTTCCTACCCTTTGGGCTTCTCGCAAACCCCACATGTTCTGCCATACAGTGATGCTGGCCTCCTTGGTGAAGACACTCCATTACCCACCACCAGGCCTTTGCATTGACCATCCCCCATGGCTGCAATGCTCCCCCTCCTTCCTACCTTCTACAAGAAACCTTTCCCTACTCCTTGTTGCCAATGCCTCCCCTCCATTGAGGTTCTCCAATGTCCTTTGTCTGTATTGCTTGAGTGCTGTCTTTCCCATAGAGTATGAGCTCCTTGAGAATGAGGACTGCCTGGGGCTTAGCACAGGAGCTCTGTAAATGCTTGTTGACTGAATGACTGACTGACTGACTGACTGATGAATGTTCTTCCTAAACCGTGGCACCCAATGCACAAAAAGGGGGACAGTGTCTTCCTTCAAGAAGCTTAAATTCAAATAGTGTCTACACAAAAATGGCATGGTGGCAAGAGGAGGGTGTGGACTAGGGAAGAGCTGACAGGAATGGGAGTGGGGAGAGACATAATGGGGCTAGTAGGTAACCTTTTTAGAGGCAATGGTCCTGTTGATTTGAAGATTCTGCCCATAACAAGAGCTGGAAGGTTGGGGGTGGAGGAGAGGAAGGGAGCCACATCTCTAGGCATGGGGACCATGGATTCTGGAGGTTCTGCACCAAGGTCCAGTGCTAAGGGAGAAGTGAGGAGAGGGCTAGATGGTCTGGCTGACTGGCCACCTGGGAGGGGAAGCCTGGTCTGGTCTCAGGTCTGGGGTCACCACATGTAATGTATTACCTAGACTTGCACTCAGTCCCAATTTGGCAAAATATTGAAGCCTCAAGTCTTATCTATATGCAGATTCTTGTCTCTGTATCTATGTAATCTGGAGAGCAAGATTTGGCCCAGAAATAAGGGCCCTTCTAGCTCTAGAGCATTCTTTTCTAGGTTTGAAGAACCCTCCCAGCTTTGACATTCTGTGCTCTAACCTCCCTAACTCGGCTCTGACATCCTCTGTTCTAAGACCCCTCCCAACTCTGAAATTACCTGTCCTAAAGCCCACCCCAGCCTGACATTCCCTGTTCTCAGGCCCCTCTCAGCCCTGGAAGCCCAAATGCCAATCTGCCCTCACCTGGATATTCTGTGCCCCTTCACTCTGATAGTCTGTCCTTATTTTCTGTGGCTCCTTCCTCTATTTCTCTGTGTTCAGGGTCTCTCTCAGCTCTGAGCACTGCCTGTCTATTACCCGCTCTCTTCCCTTGCACTCACCTGGGTCCTAGTGCTGGCCTCAAGCTTGACCCTGGCAGAAATGGAATGAGCTCCCTTGAAGGAAGCTGCCTCTTTGGGGGTCTTTGAGAGAATGTTGAACATCCGTGGATCCAGGATATCCCAAAGGAGATTCTCATTCGGGTGGTAATTGGGCTGGCCATCAGGCCACAAGCATTTACTAACCACTTACTGTGCCAGGTACTGTGCTAAGGCCTACGGATAGGAAGAATGATGAAAACCCAAATCCAGACCTCAAAGAGCTCCCATTCTAATGGGGGAGGTAGCCTCCAAATACACAGGCACATACAAGATGCATGAGAGTGAATGGACAAGAGTCTGAAAGTCACTGGGGAGAACAGGAGACTCCAGAAAGTGAGCTTGAAGCTGAGTCTTGAAGGAAGCAGGAGGTGGAGGTGAGGAGCAAGAGGAGTCCAGGTGTGGGGATGGCCAGTGGGGGCACAGTGACTCTGAGACAGAGAATGATGTGTGAGGCTCCAGAACCCTGGGATCCAGAGGCAGGAGTGATCCTTCCAGCTGCAGGGAGCCGTTGGTCATGTGCCATGTAAGGAATGGGTTCTTGGAGCCCTGAGACCTCCCAGGACCAGGCCATCCTCAGATCGTGTGCAGCCCATGCATGGATGCATGGCTTCCATTGACAGCTTTGGGCACCAGAGAAAATCAACACCCTGCCACCACCAGCTGCTGCTGGGTAATCAGGCAATCCCTTATCTGCCCCTTGAGTCTTCAATAAAAATGATGAAGGTGTAGCATCTGTCCTGTTTCCCAGGGAGCTGCAGTCCCCAGGGGCAGGCCTGTGTCACCGGGATGCAAATGGGGCTGGAGCAGCCCTTCTGGCTCTGAGTCAGGTTGGGCAATGACAACCGTCCTGGTACCTCCTGCTTTAAGACCGAAATAGTAAAATCCTCATCTTAATCTGGGAATAAAGATAATTAGCCTGTTACTGATATGCTGGGGGAAACTGAGGCTCTGGGATGGCCCAGGACCTAAAATTATTGAATGTTAGAGTGGAGAGGGAAAGGAATGAAAGAAAAGACTCTTATTAATTATGTACAGTGTACCAGGTAATGGGTAGCTAGGTAGTGCCATAGTATTCAGAGCACCTGCCCATCTTCCTGAGTTCAAATCCAGCCTCAGACACTTATCAACTGTGTGGTCCTGGGCGAGTCACTTGAATCTGTTTGCCTCAGTTTCCTCATCTGTAAAATGAGCTGGAAAAGGAAATGCAAACCAACAAAAACAAAACAAGTCCCCAGGTCAAGATGGGGTCGTGGAGAGCCGGACACACCCAAAATCCCACCGACAAACTTTCCAGGTGCTAGGGAGACAGAACAGGAATGAGCCAGTCAGGCGGTCACCACGGACATTTACTAAGCACCTACTGTGTGCCAGGAGCACGGTAAGGGCTGGGGACGCAGAGAAGAAAAGAGAGACTACCCGGCCCTCAGGGAGTCTGCAGGCCGACGGGACAAGATGCCAGAGAAAGAGGATGAGCTGGGGATCTAGATGGAGGGCCCAGGGAGCCAGGGAAGGTGCCCAGGGCTCAGGTGCAGTGGGGAGAAACGAGGAAATGGGTCGTGAGCTCTAGAAATGCACATTTCAGTATTTCCTAAGGGGCCTGTGCAGTCCCCGGCACACAACAGGTCCTTCCCCTACTCAGAGGTGGACAGAGGAGTGGCCAGGGAGGAGGTCTGGGGTTTGGGAAGGCCCAGGGGAGGCGAGGGGGCTGGGCCAGAGGGAGAGTGATTGACCCTCTCTTATAAAGAAATAGCAGCAGGGGGATAAGATCGCTCTTTCTGGAGTCATGGGCCAAAGGGGGCTAAAGGGACCGCCAGAAGCTTCCCAGCCAAGCAGGGAGCCAGGCTTCCAAGTTCAAGTACAGAGCTTTGGCTGTTATGAGATGCAGCCTCTGACTGTGCCTGTTCTCCAGGGTTCAGGAGCAATGGCCTTCACACCCACCAAGGCAGGCCCTTAGGATAGAGAATGTCAGGACTAGGAGGGGCCCTAGAACAGGGGGTGTCAGAGCTGGGAGGGGCCCTAGAACAAGGGATATCAGAGCTGGGAGGGGCCTGAGAACAGGGGATGTCAGAGCTGGGAAGGGCCTGAGAACAGGGGATGTCAGGGCTAAGAGGGGCCTGAGAACAGGGGATGTCAGAGCTGGGAGGGGCCTGAGAACAGGGGATGTCAAAGCTGGGAGGGGCCTGAGAACAGGGGATGTCAGAGCTGGGAGGGGCCTGAGAACATGGAATATCAGAGCTGGGAGGGGCCCTAGAACATGAAATATCACAGCTGGGAGGGGCCCTAGAACAGGGGATGTCAGAGCTAGGAGGCGCCCTAGAACAGGGGATGTCAGAGCTGGGACGGGCCCTAGAATAGGGGATGTCAGAGCTGGGAGGGGCCTGAGAACAGGGGATGTCAGAGCTGGGAGGAGCCTGAGAACAGGGGATGTCAGAGCTGGGAGGGGCCCGAGAATAGGGGATGTCAGAGCTGGGAGGGGCCCTAGAACAGGGGATGTCAGAGCTGGGAGGGGCCTGAGAACATGGAATATCAGAGCTGGGAGGGGCCCTAGAACATGAAATATCACAGCTGGGAGGGGCCCTAGAACAGGGGATGTCAGAGCTAGGAGGGGCCTGAGAACAGGGGATGTCAGAGCTGGGAGGGGCCCTAGAACAGGGGATGTTAGAGCTGGGAGGGGCCTGAGGACAGAAGACATCGGGGCTGGGAAAGGGCCCTTGGACTATGGAATATCAGAGCTTGGCAAAATGAAGGAAGCTCCATTTGATGGATGGTCCCTATTCATAATCCTATTCTGGAGTTAATCAGTTGTGGAAACTTGGTCAAGTCATTCCCTTTATGTGGGCCTCAGTTTTCAATCTGTGGTACACAAACCTTGCCCCTGGTGGTGCTCTGTCTGTTCCTCTGAGGAGCCTGAGTCGGACCTCAGATAAGCTCTATCCAGACGATAGTTTGGAGAGGGCTTTTGCGGATGACTTTGGGAAATCTCCCTTTCCTCCTATGTATGATATAATAATAAACAATCAGTTGATCAATGGACAAGCAGGGCTTTGTTGATCCCCTGCACTGAACCTGGCCCTAGGTGAGGAGCTGGTGACCTAAAGATGGAGAGGAAGCAGTCCCTGCCCTCAAAGGACATGCATTCTGGAGAGGGGCAATCTCAGCATTTGAGGGTTAGCAAGACCTCTGGTTATCACCCCAAACCACCTTTGAATGGCATCTCCACTATGGTCTCACATCTCCGACAAGGGGGAGCCCTCCACCTTCCCAGGCAGCCCTTTCCATTCCATTCCACTGTTAAGAAGCCTGATCTGACATGGAAGTCAGTCGGCCACTTACTCCTTCCTACTTGACCTGGCTATGGAAGCACTTGGCACATAGCATCCCTATTACAGAGAAATGTGAACTATTCTCATTCCAGTCTTTCATCTCCTGGGCTATAAGCCTCTCTCCCCCTGAACTCAGGAAGCATCCCCAACATCCACAAAGTACTCCCAAAGGGTCCACTTTCTTGGCTTGCCCTGGGTGTTGCTCTGTCTCTGGCCATAGCCAACTGGCTTAATTCTTCTTCTGCTGCTGCCTCTGCCCTGAGCTCTGCCAACCTCTACCCTCTGGCCCAGATGCCCAATGAAGGAGAGCCCTGAATCTGTGCCTTCTCACTTCCAACAAAAGGCAAGATGGAAGGTAAGGATGACAGGAAGCCAGGGGTGGGCTGCTTCTCTGGTGGGAGCTGTGTTAATGAGGCCGGCAACTCCTCTTGTATCATAACCAAATCTGGGTACCGTAAATTATTCACATTTGTAAATGTTTATGAAGCCTCCACGACAAAGTCAGCCCACACAACCCTTATGATTCGAGGGGAAATATGGGGACGCCAGCCTGTACAAATGGGGTCCTGAAAACACATGACGTTACCAAGATTTACTCTGATCCTTAAATATTTGAGATTAATTTTTCGAAAACATCTATAAACCAGGAGATTTATATGGAGCAGAAGCCTGGGTGCCCTGACAGAAAGGAATTAGAGTCAATTTATTCATGTATTAGTCAAAAATTCAATTTCATTTGTTGTAGAGAAAAATTAGAAACCTTTCTGCATTTTATTACAAATTATGCATCTTCCATATATGGAGATGAATAATTGATCCTGTTACAAATACTTAATCTAAAAAATATTTATTAGAAACAAAGGCACCATTTCTCATGTGTTTGGGGTGAGGGCGATGTAGTCCAATTTAAAAAATTAATGTGAATTTCTGCAAGAAAACATTGGCTACTTATGAATTCTTCTGATCTAATGTCACTTCCCATCCCACCAGACAGAGCCAGACGGTCCCCTGCAAGGAAGAGAAGGTGGGGGTCCTGGCATGAGGACAATGCGTTTGCCTTCAGCATTCTGGGTCCTTATCTTTTCCTTGGACCACATGGCTCCCTGAGGGGGGTCTGATAGCACCTGATGTGACAGAGTGGACCAAAGTCCAGTCCTCAGAGAGAGCTGTTGTAGAAGGTTGACCAGCTGGCAGTTTTTCTGTTGGGGTCTCATGTCACTGCTCCCTGGGGTGCATTGGTAAGCACCTCCTCCTCTCTCTATTAAAATGCCTGATGTAAACAGGATCTGTGAAATCAAACTGTAGAACACAAAATCGATGAATCATAAAATCTAAGAAAAGAAGAACCTTGAATTGGATGAGAGGCAGTGTGATGTAGGGGAAAGGGGGATTTTTCTGGAGTCAGAGAATCTGAGTTCAAATCCTGGCTCTGCTTGTGTGAGCTCAGGCCACCTCCTTCCCTTCAGTGGACCTCACTTTCTTCCACAATAAAGGCAGAGAGCTGAATGGAGACTCCTTGAAGGTCCTATCCAGCTCCAGAGTTAGTGATTCTTATGAAGCTTAAATGGATGGATAAGAGAGTCTTAGAACCCAAGGAGCTTAGAATAATAGTAGCCAGTATTTATGTAGCATTTAGGATCCACAAAGTACCGTATACAATAGTAGTTATAGCTGGCACTTATATAGGCTGGAAGGTTTATGAAGCATTTTTACATATCATCTCATTTGATCCTCCCAACAACTCTAGAGGCAGATGCTTGTCTTTCTTACTGATGAAGAAACTCAGTCAGATGGAGGTTAAGTGACTTGCCTAGGGTCACACAGTTAGTATCTGAGCCCAAATTTGAGTTGGGGTCTTCCTGACTCCACCTACCTGTGCCATCTAGCTGCCTAGAATCAATGGATTATAGAACCTGAGAATCAACAGAAATTTGTGGAAGTGATTGAAAGTGCTCTCTCTCCCTCCCCTCCCTTCTCTTCTCCTCTCCTCTCCTCTCTTCTCTTCTCTTCTCTTCTCTTCTCTTCTCTTCTCTTCTCTTCTCTTCTCTTCTCTTCTCTTTTCTTCTCTTCTCTCCTCTTCTCTTCTCTTCTCCCCTCCCTCTCCCCCCTCCATATACATATACACCTTTTAACTGGCTGCTGAGCTGGAACTGAGTGTGTATAGATAACTTTTTAAGCAGATGAATCCTCACTCACTTCCTTGATGGTGACTGAGGCAAGAGCTTTTGTGATTCCTGATGGAAAAAGGGCACTGGACTCTTTCTCACACCTGATTGCCATGTGTCCATGAATACATGGTGCCTCTGTTCCCTTTGCATCTTGTGTTTACTCTTTCCTAATCTTACATGAATTAGTATCTGGAGCATCTTATAACCTTGTGAACTTTGAAAGGTGGGAAGAGCCAGCCAAGGTTTACTTTCTGGAGTCAGTTGCAGACCCTGCTGGCATCTGCCAAGCCAAGTCCAGGAAAGATCCCGCCTGTCCCAGCCTGGACAGGAGCCAGCCCAGGTGAACAAAGGATTTGTACATCAGGCACACTACACCAAGCAGTCAGTGCTACTGACTCCAGAAGGCAAACCTTGACTGGCTCTTCCCACCTTGCAAAGCTCACAAGGTCATAAGATACTCCAGACACTAATTCATGTAAGGTTAGGAAAGAGTAAATACAAGATGGAAAGGGCACGGAGGCACCATGTATTCATGGACACATGGCAATCAGGTGGGAGAGAGAGCCCAGTGCCCCTCCTCCATCAGGAAGGAGAGGGCTGTAGGAAGGGAGAAATGGACTCCCAAGGCCAGGAAGTGGTCCTCTCCAGGATCTGACTCAGGACAGGGGTGTTTTGTAGCAGTTAGTGTGAGTTCATTCTTCTCATGGACCAAGTGAGTATGTAGAGGGAGCAGTACATCATTCTTTGAGGGTACATTGTCATACTTTGGTCCTTGCTATACTTCCTTAGTAAATACTCCTTTGTAAAAGCTGATTTATGTCAATTGGTTGACTGGTACCGGGGAGATGTTAGCTAATATTAGGGAGAACATGCCAGTGGGAGTTACTAGTCCAAATACATGTTGGGAGACTGAGCCCAAAACTTGGGCTACATTTTCTTCTGTTTAGGAGAGCCAGAAGGGAAGAAATGGTTAACAGGGAAGCTGAGCATTAGCAAGAAGATGAGAAGAGAGCATCAAGCCACCCTGCCAACAGGTTTGATAATAAGATAATGCAGGGAGAGCACTTGGAGTCCTAAAGTGCTTTGTAAATGTTACTGTTACTGTGATTATCTTTGACCTGGCTGCTCAGAAAGATGATTTGTTAGTGATGCATCCTCAGATGGTCCTAGGTAAAAGCCTCAACTGGAAAACCCCTGAGTCAGAAGGGGAAGGAAAAAGAGGGGGGCAGGGAGAGGCAGTCAACATGCATTTGTTAGATGCTTATTGTGGTCCAGGCCCTGTGCTAAGCCCTGGGGATACCAAGAAAGACAAAGCCTCAGTCCGCCTTCAAGGAGCTCCTAATCTAAGCAAGGGGGCAACACACCAGTACCTAGGGTAAGTGTATATTCCTTCCCAATAGACTCTAATCCTTTCCTATGACATCTAGAATCAAATAGAAAGTCTTATATTTGGCATTTAAAGGGATCCACAACCCAGTCCCTCTGTTCCTTCCTCCCTCCCCCCCTTCCTTCTTTTCTTCCTTTATCCCTCTCTCCCTCTGTTTTCCTTTCTTCCTCCTTCCCTCTCTCTCCCTCTCCTTCCTTCCCTCCCTCTCTCTCTCCTCCCTCCCTCCCTTTCTTCCTCCTTTCCTTCCTTCCTTCCTTCCTTCCTTCCTTCCTTCCTTCCTTCCTTCCTTTCTTCCTTCTAGATGTCTGACCATGAAGGGACTGTAGTGGGATGAGCTTAAAAGGTCAGTGGAAGAAGGCTTTAGCAAAAGGAGGGGCTGGACAGCAGCTAGAAGGGACCTCAGAAGTCATCTAGCTCAACTCTGTCATTTTACAGGTGAGGAAACTGAGGCCAGAGAAATGGAATCACTTCTTCAAGTTGACACAGTTAATGAATAACAGAGACCATGGTCACCTGGCTCCACTGGCCAGTATTTCTTTCCTCCAAATCAAGTTTTTGGACAGCTAGGAGGGAGCCAGCCTCTGCCTCCCACAGCTCATAAGAGATAATGGGGCCATGAGGAGGCTTTGAGAAGAACAGCGCTCTGTATGGGTGTGAGGGATTGGTTTTTCTCCTTATTAAGAAATGCTGATCCAATTTCTGGCTTTGCCCCTGGTGCCGTGAGGCACTAAGCTCAGGGGAATCAGATCAGGCTGGCTGTGGGGACAGCAGGGGCTTCCAAGCTTAATGTCCGGCCAGAGAGCATGAGCCCATCTGTACACACAAGGCTGCCTGTTGCCGGCTTAGTGCATCACTGCTTCTTAATACCAGTTCCAGGAGAGAGGCGGTCATGCCACTCCTCTCAGCTGCTTCTAACTAGGTCACAGAATTCAGAGTTGGGAAGGACCTCTTTGGAGGTCTAGTCCAATCCACACCTAAAAATGAAACCCTGATACAACACTCCTGACCAGAGGCCATCCAGTTGCTCTTCACAGACCTGCAGAGGGACAGAGAACCCATTACTTCACAAGACTGCCCATTGCATTTATGGGGGGTTCTAAATGGCAGCAATTTTTTCCTGACTCGTGTTCAATTTCCTTCTTCAGGACATTCTCCTATTGCTCCTAGCTCTGACTTCTGGGGCTAGAGAGAGAAAATCTAATCTCTCTGAGTGCTCGAGCTGTTGGCTCTCTGTAACTGCCCCAGGCCTCCCTCAACTTGGCTGCCTTGGATGACAGAGAACCAAGGAACCCAGGAACCCCAGAAATCAAACAGAAGTCTGAAGAATGATTGAGCGGAGAGCCAGCACTCAGCTCAGGCCAACCCCAGGCAGGTAGGTGAGTACTCTAGCCTGAGGTTAGACCCAGAATATTGCAGGGGAGAATCCTGCTATGCTCTAATCTGCTCAGACTAGATCTGAAATAAAGGGTCCATTCTGGCTGCCCCATTTCAGGAAGGTTGCCGATGAGCTACAGAACACCCACTGGAGGGCAGGCTGGATGGGGAATGGTCTTCAGTTCATACCATGTGAGGGTCAGTTGAATAAAATGGGCATGTTAAACATGGAGAGAAAATCCCCAAGGGGAAATATAACAGCTGTCTTCAAGCATTTGAAGACCTGTCATGTAGTAGAGGGATTGGACGTGTTTTGCTTGGCTGTAAGAATCTATATTCAGTATCATCTTTCACATGTTCACATGCCTATCCCATAGGATCATCAGAGGGCCAGACTTCTGAAGTGCTGAGAGACTCATTACCAGGGTGCTTGACCACTCAGTTGCTCTGGCAACTTAGGAGATCACCTACCTGGCATAAAGGAGTTAAAGTAAAGTTGATCAAGCAACTATGATTTCTTTTTTAAAATTTTATTTGTTTATTTTTAGTTTTCAACATTCACTTTCATAAGATCTTTAGTTCCAAATTTTCTCCCCATCCCCCCCACCCCAAGATGACATATAATTTGATATAAGGCTCTACATATATAAGGAACAATTAGAACCAATAGGAGAAACCATGAGAAAGATGAAACAAACAAAAAAAGAAAAAACAGAGAGAGCAAATGATATTCTTTGATTCAGACTCCAAAGTTCTTTTTCTGAATGTGGATGGCATTTCCCACCATTCCCTTTGGAGTTGTCTTAGGTCCTTGTATTGCTGAGAAGAGTTAAGTCTATCAAAGTCATTCATTGCATAATGTGGCTGTTACTGTATACAGTGTTCTCTTGGTTCTGCTCCCCTCACTCAGCATCAGTTCATCCAAGTCATTCCAGTTTTTCTGAAGTCTGTCTGCTCCTCATTTCTTCTAGTACAATAGTATTCCATCACAATAATATATCACAACTTGTCCAGTCATTCCCCAATTGATGGACATCCCCTCGACTTCCAATTCTTTGCCGCCACAGAAAGAGCTACTAGAAATATTTTTGTACATGTAGGTCCTTTTCCCATTTTTATGATCTCTTTGGTATACAGCCCTAGAAGTAGTATTGCTAGGTCAGAGTGTATGCACATTTTTATAACCCTTTGGGCATAGTTCCCAATTGCTGTCCAGAATGGTTGGGTCAGTTCACAACTCCATCAACAATGCATTGGTTCCAATTTTTACATCTTCTCCAGCATTTATCATTTTCCTGTTTTGTCATGTTAACCACTCTGATAGATGTAGTGTGGTACCTCAGTGTTTTTGATTTGCATTTCTCTAATCAATAGTGATTTAGAACATTTTTTCATATGACTATAGATAGTTTTAACTTCTTCATCTGAAAATTGCATGTTCATGTCCTTTGACTATTTATCAATTGGGGAATGACTCATATTCTTATAAATTTGACTCAGTTCTCTATATATTTGAGAAATGAGACCTTTATCAGAGACACTGGTTGTAAAAATTGTTTCCCAGTTTTCTGTTTCCCTCCTAATCTTGGTTGCATTGGCTTTATTTGTGCAAAAAATTTGCAATTTAATGTAATCAAAATTATCCATTTTGGTTTTCATAATGTTCTCTATCTCTTGTTCGGTCATAAATTCTTCCATTCTCCATAAATCTGACAGCTAAATTATCCCTTGCTTTCCCAGTCTGCTTATATCTAGATATCTTTACCTTTATATCTAAATCATGCACATTCAACTAATATTTCTTAAGCACCCACTATGTGCCAGGCACTGTGGCTACAAAAGGAGATGAAAGACAATCCCTGTCTTCAATGAGCTCACAATCTCATGGGAAACTGAATGATTCCCAGACCCTTCATGTGTGGAAGAGAATCTCCCTGGAGACTCCCTAGCAATCTTGAGTTTCAACTGGTCAAACACACCTTCCAACCAGACAAATAGTCTCTTGGGAAACGGACTCCATGGACTCTCTCTCAGCGAACAATGAAGTATGTGAAAATACATAATAATGGTGAAGAGTCCCTTGAAGTCCCCCTGGAAACTCTGGTTCTTTTACTTTTTCCAGGTTCAGAATTAATACTTTTGTCTGGTCCATTGTGAAGACCACAGTATGAGTCCAAACTAGTGCACCGCTCTGCTCTATACTCATGTGAAATTCAATAGCAAGGAATTTAATTAAGACTTAAAGATAATGTAAGGGAGAAAAGAATATTGAAACATAACCAGTTAGGACCTATATATACACAGAATCACAGAATTTTAGAGAGGCAAAGGGGCCCCTTTCAGACTCTCTTTAGTTTGGGTTTTTTAAAAAAATATTTCCAATGTGAGAGGAGTATAGTTGCTTCCAAAATCATGGGCCAATAGATCTTTTAAAGTTTGGGGTTGACTGCTTTATGCTTTACAGAACTCAGGAGAAGCCGTTGGAGATTTCCGATTCTACCAGGGGTCCTGGGTTAGGGGATTACCATACAATGTCATTCTACAAATTCCTTTTCCAGTCTGATGGCAAATAATGGAATGTGTCCCTAACTCTGCATTCTTCCTGACTCTGGAAACCCTGCTTTTTGAATATCCCAGCTCGCTGGAGACTCCCTAGCAATCTTGGCTTTCGCTGGGTCATGCCAACACTCTGACCAGACAAATAGTATCTTGGGAAATGGGCTCCATGGAATTTTTCCCAGTAAACAATGATTTCTTGTTCCCATGAATCATGGGAAATGAAGCCCTGGAGACTTTTCTCTCTATGCCCATAACAGTAATATTTATGCAACACTTAAAAATTTACAAAGCATTTCTTCATGGTAACTCTATGAGGTTAGCCAGAGGCTATGTGAACAGGAGAGGGTGTTGGAGGGAGAAGGCCTGGCTTGAAATCCTGCCTCCAATATTTTTGTGGGATCATGGGCAAGGCAAAGCATTTAATTCTTCTGGTCCTGAGCTCCCAGGCTTGTACATACTGGAACAGGCAGAGACCTTAGAGACTTTTGATACCAACCTCCTCATTTTACCCACAGAGACATCAAGTGACTCATCCAGGGTCACACAGCTAGTGTATGTCTTTCTGATCCACAGTCCAGTACCCTATCTATTGTATCACATTGCCTTTCAATAGCAGCTCTAAGAAGCTGCCCAGAGCAAGAATCTCTGGGTGGACTTGCACCGCCAACTTCTCTGGTAACAGTTCCAAACAATTCCTTATCTGTAAAATGAGAGGGTTAGACTAGATGGCTTCTAAGTCTGTGATCTGAAGACAGGTGGTGTGGATATTATTATCCCCATTTTACAGATGAGGAAACTGAGGCCATGAGTTTACATAAATGATAAGCAGGATTCCATGGACTAAAGTTCTATAGGGCGAATCAGCCCAGAGGACTTGGAAGCTTTTCTCAAGAATGAAATTCTAAAGCACCAACAAGAGGGAATTCCAATAGGAGAGAAAATAAAATCAAGGCTTACACACACAGAGAGAGGTACACAAGGGCAGGTACGTCAGGGTGAATCCCAAAGTTGGGCATGGCCCTGCAAGAATGGTGTCATCCATTTCAATGCAATTTAATAAGCTATTATTAAGCAGTTACCAGGGTGCTGAGCACCATGCTAGGCTCTGAGAACACAGAGACATCTAGTGGGAAAGGCTGGCCCTCAAGGAACTTAACTTCCATTAGAAAAGATAACATTCAGATAAACAAATACAAGATAATTTTATGGTGCATAAGGTGGATGGGGTAGTCAGCAGTGTTTAAGGCTGAAGATAGGGCAAAGGATGAGACCAAGAAAAGACAATTGGATTTAGCCACAAGACAGACAGGGAGAGGAGGAGGAAGGGAGAGAGGGAGGGGGGGAGGGAGGGAGAAAGACAGAGACAGAGAAAGAAACAGAGAGAGACAGAGACAGACAGACAGAGACAGAGAGAGACAGAGATAGAGACATCGAGACAGACAGACAGAGACAGAGAGATTGAGATCATTGACTGGTTATCTTGGAGAGGACAGTTTCAATCAAGTGATGAGCGAACCTGGAAGCCAGATTGCAAAGGATTGAGGACTAAGTGAGAAGGGAGGAAGTGGAAGGAAGGGGAATAAACAGCTTTTTCTAGGAGTGTTGCTGTCAAAGGGAGACATATAGGACAATAGCTTGAGGGAATGGGAGGGTCAAGTAAAGGTTTTTTAAGGATGGGAGGGAGACACTCAGGCATGTTTATAGCCAACCAGGAAGGAGGCATTTGACAAAGGACAATAAAAGATTCGAATAGATGGGTGATTGAAGGGGCACGCTTCTCTAGCTAGACTTTGGGAGAGCAAATTTCAAATGTTCAGAGGAAAGATGAGTAGAATGCTTTGGACCAATATTCTTGGAGGGAAATTGGTTCAGAAGGAGTAGGAAGTCCTCAAGATTGAAATTCCAGACACAAAGGGAAACAATTCCACTGTAGAGGAACCATGGGAATCATCCAGAGAGACTGATGTGACTATACAGAGACATCACTAACCAATTTAGATTAAAAGAAAAAGAAGATATGTACAGCAAATGGAAGCCAGGACAGGTATCAGCAATAGGATGTAAGTTCAGGGTGTAGTTCTGTAAGAATATTGTCAAGCACTGAAGTTCAGAATGAGCTAAGGCTGACAGGGGAAGGAGCTGAGGATGACCAAAAGGGCTTTGAAAGCTACAGTGAGGGAGGGAAGAGGATGCAAGGAACACTACTTTGGGTCAGTGAGCTGGTTGTAACTTAATGAAAACAAAGCTGCTCAACTATGATTTTACTTGCTTTCTCTGCCTAGAAGGATGGCCTTTAGATGGGAAAGGACAGAACTAAAAAGGCTAGTAGCCCAAGACAAATCAGGAGATAATAAGGGAGACCTTTTCTGCCCTTGATGAATTCAAGTCCCCTTACCTATATGAATAACGTCCTCAGATGTTGAAAGCTAGAGGTCATTGCTGAGTCCCGACCAGTGAGATCTGAAAGATCATGGAAAATGGGAGAAGTGCCACAAGACTGGAGAAGGAAAAATGTTGTCTTGATTGTCAAAAAAGGAAAGTCTGCAAACTTTAGGCCAGTGAGTTTGACTTTAATTCCTAGAAAAATTCTAGATCACATCATTAAGGAAATAATTGGTGGACATCTAGAAAGGTAAGTGGTGATTACAGAAAGCTAGTGTGGCTTTCTGTGGCTTTTTTATGTTATTAATAAAAGAGATAATGGGTCATATCCTTCAAATTCCAGTGACTCTGAACTCCTGTAGATTATCATCCAAACACCAAACCACAGCTCATTACCACCCATTTCCTTATTCCCATCCCTCTTAACTCTTTCACCCTAGAATTTCATCCTAATTCCACCTAGCCCTTCCACTGTGCCTTCTGGAATGCCTGTTCCAAAGACTTCCCTTCATCTTAAATTTTTCCCTCTCCCATACTTCCATCTACTAGCTCTTACTCAAATCAGAAATCTCCCTGTTAACACAGCCTCCCTGGCCATAATTTTCAGTACTGACTACACCTTCAATCACTCTCCTTGGCTCACTGGTTTAGGCAGGGGAGTTGGAATACTCCTTGCTCCTCATTGCCACTTCCAGGTTCTCCCCCTTCCTCCATCACTCAGTAACCTCTCTTCCTTAGAGGTTTATGCTCTCTACCACCTAATCAAAATCCTGGTAGCTGTTATCTATAGACCCTCATCTCATTCCCCCTCTTTTTCTAAGAGTTCAGAATCTGGCTCACAATTATCCTCTCCTCCCTAACTTCTGCCCTCATGCTAGAGGACTTCCTCATATGTATTAAATCTCCCTTAAATACTCTAACTATTCAATTCCCCAACCAACTCACCTCCCATGAGCTACTCCTGCCCCCAACCTCCAGCACACAAAGAAGCCCATACCCTTGATCTTTCCATAACCTACAAACGTGTTACCTGTATGTTCAAGAATTCTCAAATCCCTTATCTAACCCTAATCTATTAGCTTTTCATCTCTCCTTCTGCCTTTCCCTACAAAACTCAAACTCATTCTGCACAATGACCTCCAATTCTTTAACCCCTGCTATCTCCCCTGCACTAGCTACTCTTTCCTCTTTTCCCTGTCTTGACTCCTTGGTGAACCAATACAACTCTATACTATCCTCCTATTGTGAACCCTCAGTTTCATTATCATGTTACCCATTCAAGCCTCAGACTTGGGTTACTCCTGCCATTTGTTATCTTGGCTCATACACACATGCCACTTAACAAGGGTGGAGAAATTCAAGCAACCATTCTAGTTGCTACACTACATATTTATGCTACACAATCTCAAAGGGGCCCTCACTGCTGCTAGGCAATCCTACTCTTCCTCCCTTACCAACTCACTCTCCACAGTGGCTCTTCCAAACCTTCTCATCCCCCCCCAATAATTCCCATGGCTTCCCCTCTACCCACCCCTCACAGCTGAGAATCTGCTTCATATTTTATAGAAAAATTGAGACTATTCATGATGACTCCCCTCTTCTCTCCTCCACCTTATCTATCACTCAGGTGCCCTCTGTCACCATCTACTCCTTTACCTTGTCTCGCATGATGAAATGGCCTTACTCCTTACCAAGGTTAACCCCTGTCCTTGTTAAAGTGATCCCATTGCATCCCATATCCTTCAATAGATTGCCCCCTTTCTCTGTCATCCTCACCCTGTTTCTTATTTTCATTCTCTCCCTTTACTGGTTCATTTTCCACTGCCTACAAACATGTCCATGTCTCCTCTATCCTGAAAAAAAACCCACTTGATCCTTCCATCCCTGCTAACTGTCATTCTCTATCTCTTCTGCCCTTTAAAAGTTCATTTACACTAGGTGCCTCCATTTTCTCTCCTTCCCACTCTCTTGTTAATCCATTACATTCTGGGTTCTGATCTCATCATTCCACCAAAACTGCTCTCTCCAAAGTCAGTGATGATCTTGTAGTTGCTAAATCCAGTGGCCTTTTCTCCATCTTCATTCACCTTGACCTCTCTGCATCCTCTGACACTGTCACCCTCTCCTCTTCTCCCAAGGTTTTCAGGGCATCCCCCTCTCCTGGCTCTCCTCCTCCTCCTCCTCCTCCTCCTCCTTTGATCACTCCTTCTCCATTTCTTCTGCTGGATCCTCCTTCAGATGGCTCCACGGCTTTCTGGACCCCAATTTCTTCATCCATGAAATAAAATAGTTGGAATAAAATAAAGTCATTTCAACATCTGTGCAAACCCTTCTCTTCTCTAGGGCCTCAGTTTATCGATCTGTACAATTCAAAGGATGGACTACATAATCTCTAAAGTCTCTTCCAGTTTTTAATCCCATTTTACTCCAGTAAAACATTCCCTGACAAAAGTCCTTGTGGTCCCTCCCTTCATGAATTCTGTAAATTACATGTTTTAGATTTCTTAAAATGCAATAAAAATGTAAGCTAAAACTTTCCATGGCTCATGGGATTGAGAGGTTTAGTGAGGCTTAACTAATCAAGCCCCCTCATCTTACAGTTGGGGAAACTGAGTGCCAGAGAGGGATTTGATTGTACTCCTTGCCCCCAACCTATTAGCTAGACCCTGCGGTTCAGATTTTTAATACATTTCTTGCTGTGAAGTCTTCATCCATTGCGATCTCCATCAATTCTTTGTTGTTGTTTTCACAGTGGGAAAATTAAGATGGATTTGGTGTGTCATTTGCTGAACCAGATGGTCTAATCCTTGGCAGATCCAGCTGAGACTTGGTGATTAAAGGGAGAAGATGAGTACAGCCCAGGAGCTGTGCCTGAGTGAACCTTTCTCATCACTGAGACTCAGCCTCCAGAGGGAAACTGAGGCAGCAGTGGGAGAACATCAAAGCAAGCTCCCAGATTTGCCCTCTGGGGCCAAGCAGATCATACTTTAGTCTGTCTTCCACATATCTGCATTCCAGACACCTGAAGACAGAACTCTCGCTGCTGTGTCTGGTCCAGTCCTTCTAAGCTCCCCAGGTACTTCTACCTTTTCTTGAAGTACTGAGTGCCTGGGAACTCCTAGGTCCTTGTCTGCTTGGGTTCTGAGACACTGGCTGCCTCTGATCCTCGCTCCCCTGCTCTGCAGTTGCTGTGACCATATCTTGGTTCCCATTTCAAACACTCACCTCCCTCTTTACCTTATCCCCCTGTTTCCACACACTTCAGACCACAAGAGAGCATTTTCTAGGGTTTGTTTACAAGCAACAAGAGAATATAACAATTCAGAAACAACACACCAGGGGAAGGCTACTAGATGTGTGAATGAATGAAACCTAAGAGGAAAAGACTGAGGGGAGAATATGGCAGCTGCCTTCAAGTGTTTGAAGGATTGTCCCAAAGAAGAGGGATTAGCCTTGTACTGCTTGGCCCCAGTGGGCAGGGGCAGGAGCAGTGAGAGGAAGGGACAGAGAACCATTGCTGGGCTAGATGTGAGGGACAGTGCTCTAACCATGGGAGCTGTCCAAATGTAGAATGGGCTTCCTGGAGAGGTAGCTAGCACTTCTCCCTTGGGAGTAGCCAAGCAGAAACCAGATGGCCACTGGTAAGGGATATTGTAGAGGGGAACTTTCTTTGGGGATGGGTTGGACTAGATGCCACTGAGATCACTCCAATGTCAATGAGTCTGTGAGATGAATCCTGACCCAGACCTGGAGAGAGGTGGAAGGCTAAGCTTTCTAATCTATTCCATAAAGCTCAGTTTGCTTTGAACCCTCCCCAGGCTGGTAGCCCCATGCCAGGGCTAGGGAACTTCCCCATCTTTTACCTGAGAGACTAAATGGACACCCAGTTGAACAAGTAAACATGTTTTCTTCTCCAATCAGAGAAGAGGAGGGAATGAGAGGGGATTCTAGAAGAGCTTCATTTAGCTCAGACGAGAGCCCCCATCCAGTGGCAGCAGGAACAGAGGAGGAATATGTAATCAGGACCCATCTGTGGCTCTGTGTTGCTGACCAAAGAAAGTGAAACTTTCTTTTCATTGAAGGCCCCCACCACCTGGGGTTGTCTGACTTTTCCAGCTCAGTCTCATCTCGCCCCCTCCATACACTGCAGGCTCCAGACAAGCTGGACTCATCTCAGCCTCCTCTCATGTACTGTACCTGTCTCCCTTCATCCAGATCTCCAGCCTTAGAATGCCCACCCTCACTCCCACATCCCCCACTGAATCCTTGACTATTCTTGAAGATCATCTCTAAGGATGCCTCTTTAAGGAAGTCTTCCCTGAGGTCCTTTTCAGTCATAATTTTTCACCAAGACTTCACACCACTTTGTTCATTTCCTGATGCATTTATCATCTAATATTTTGGTCCACAGTTATTTGTTTTGGGGTCTTATTCCCTCCTGGACCACATCCATATGAGACCTGTTGTTTGAGGGGAGATGAATTATGTGGTCAGTCAGTCAACCTACTCTGCCTACTCTGTGCTGGGCACTGTGCTAAATACTGGAGGCACAAAAAGCAGGTGCATGACAGTCCCTGATATCAAGGAGCTCACAACTGAATGGAGTCTAGACATGCAAACAATTATGTATAAACAAATTGGATACAGAAGATAACAGGAAATAACCAAGAGAAAGAAGGCATTGTAATCCTAAGAGATTGGGAAAGGCTTCCAGTAGGTGGTGGGATTTTAAAGGTGGAACGTGAAGGGAGCCAGGGAAACTAAGAGGTGGAGATGAGGAGGGAGAGAGTTCTACTATGGGGTCAGCCAGTGAAAATGCCAGAGCCTAGAGATGGAGCATCTTATTGGATGGAGCACCAAAGAGGCCAGTGTCATTGGATCACAGAGTTGGGCGGGGGAAGCAAATGTAAGAAGACTGGAAAGGGAGGCAGAAATTGAGTATTTGATTCTGATGGTAGTAGGGAACCAGTGCAATGTGGCTCAGAGGCCAAGTGTGAGTGAGCCTGCCTCATCACAGAGGGAAACTAAGACAGCAGTAGGGAAACACTGAGGCCTGTAAACCTTCATAGGATTGCTGCATCAGTCTTTAAGGGATTTTAGCTGGAAAGGTCCTTGGAAATCATCTAAAGTGATCAAAGTACAGATAAGGAAACTGAGGTCCAAAGAGAAAGGGGCATTGGAGGCAGTTAGTTAAACTTTATGTCTCTCTTAGAAACAAACACAGAGCACTGCACACAGAAGGTGATCAGTGTCAAAGAATGAATGGATGGATGGATGAATGATGTAGCTCTCATGGCCCAGAGAGCCAAGCAAGCTTAGGAGCTATAGGTATAGGAACTACAGAGAGTAGTGTCCGAGCTGGATTTCTCAGATCTACAAATCCAGCCTTGATCTCTTTCCTGCATCACCAGCTTTTTGATGAATAGCTCCACCTGGATATCCTATGAGCATCCCAAACTCCCCATGGACTGAGTTCATGTCATAGAAGAAGCAACTAAAGGAATGGGTTGCATTTAACTTAGAAAAGACTTGGGCATTGAATGCCACCTTCAAATCCACACCTAGGCAGTGAGGTGGTGCAGTGGATAGGGCACTGGGTCTAGAGTCAGAAAGACTTGAGTTCAAATGTGGCCTTAGACACTTGCGAGCTTATTAATATTACTAGTTTACAATGGCCCATCAGCTTTGTACCAAACACATTCTCTGTCCATGGTGCTGGAAGAACTGTCATCACTATGGTTGGTTCCTAGGATTACAGACAGAGCTAGGAGGAAACCTAGAAGCTCCAAGGGGAAGGACATAGAAGGAGATTAGTGTGGGCTTGAGGTGATCCTTGAAGATTTGCTGGAGAGAGTAGGACAGGTGCAAAGGGAAAACCTCTGGATCTGGAGGTTCATTCCCTGGATCTGTCGCTGATTGCTTGAGTGACCTTAGATAGGTCATTGTCCTTAGCTGGGCTTTGGTTTCCTCCTCTGTATGTGAGGAGGTTGGAGTAAGTGATCTCTAAAACTCAATGCAAGCCTGGAATTTAGAGTAAGGCCTCAAAGGCAAGAATAAGACATGGAGGTGTGTATGAGAAGAATATGTATCTAAAGGAATATGGGCAAAGTGCTGTATTTGGAGTCAGAACATCGTGGGTATCAATCCTATCTGTCTTAGCTGCATGACCCTGGGTAAGTCACTGAACCGTTCTGAGCCTCAGTCTCTTTGTCTGTAAAATGGAAGTGATACTGGTATGGACCTCACAGGTCACTTTCAAGACTAAAGTGAAATGATGCCTTAAAAGTGTCTTAGAGGTGCCAGCTGTTGTGATGACTATGGGGTAAAGGCTGGGGTGGGGGGTAAATGGGTGAGGCCCATTAGCTCCCCCAAGTATGATGAGGATGAAGCATCCAGCAGCAGCATCCTGGGAGATCATTTCCTCCCCCTTCTGCAACCAACAGAAAGCGGCTGCCTGCCTGCTCTAGCCTTCTAGGCAGTCAGAGGGGCCAACTGGGAGCCAGCAAGTGCGTGGGTTGCCACAGTCAGCAGGAAGCCCGTTCTGCACAGCAGCCTCTTTGCCAGCTAATTGGTCCCATCTAGACATGGAGCCTCACCTGCCGGCAAGGTCGCTGGAAGAGAGGATCGTCCATTCCTGCCAGTGCTGACTGGTCTGCCAACACTCTGGGGCTCCATCACTGGCCAAGTCAGGAAACAGGGCACGAATCTCAGATGGGAGATAGAAAGGTTTGAGGGCAGGGGTTTGGACCCTGGGCACTGGGTTTTGGAAGCCTGTCCCTAGACAGTACTGCACAAGACCTGTGAGCTCAGACAGGCAAAGTTCTTCTAGGAGGGGGACCCTGCCTGACAACATTGGCAAGTCAGTGAAAAGGGTAGGGGGAGAGTGAGTGACCAGCAAGAACATCCTGAAGCCTGGGGGTGGCAGGCTGAGTCATACAAATGGTCAGTTCTCAAGCCATCCCACCTCTCCCCACCCTCCACCTTCCACCCTCCACCCAACCCCAATCTTTGCCTTAGCAACCAGTTTTTCAGTAGAAGACAAGAGGATCATGTCATTTAAAGCTGTAATTTAACAACAACAACAACAATCTTCAAGGATGATCAACCTGACTGTGCAGTCTACACAACTTGGATTGGATGGCAGTGACCAGCTGTCTTCTCGTGAGGAGGCCTTACGATTTGCCTTGATTCTACGGCCTCTGGATCCCACAGCACCACCATATGGCCTAAAGACCAGGGGGCCTTGCCATCCACTCTGCAGCCGAATTTTCTTTAAATGCATCGTCTCTTCCTGTTAGGGTGTGAGCTTTGTGGGAGCAGAGCCTGACTATTTTCTGTTCTATAACCAGCACCTAATATGAGGCTTGGCACATAGCGAGTGTGTAAAAAAGGGGTTTTTCATTCTTTCCATGCATTATCTTATTTGAGCCCAAGCAAGTGTTTACTACATGGCTTATTATTATCTCCCTTTCATAGATGAGAAGACTAGAACTTCAGTTAAGTGACTTGCCTTGGTCCTACAGCAAGTATCAGAAGTAGAGCTGAAACCTGGGTCTACCTGTCTCCAAATTTAGAAAAATCTCTCCAGTCGGAAGGCAGTCTTCTAGTCCAAACTCCTCAATATACAGTTAGGAAAATGAGGTCCCAGGAAACGGTTCCTGGAACTTCCACCTCTCCAGGGTCCCAGGTCCTCCTGCCCTGCTATGATTCTTCTCCTTCCTCTCCAGTCAAAGCCATGTAATTATAATCAACTGAATTCCCACTAAAATAGTCCCTTCTTTTTATCATGACCCTATGTGATAGGAAGTGTCAGTAATCTCTCCATTTTAGAGAGAAGACCGAGGTTCAGAGAGTAAGCTGCTTATGATCATACTATTAGTAAATAGTGGAAGCAGGTCTAGAGCCTAACTTCTCTGACTCCAAATTCAGTGCTATCCTGAAACATCACTCTGTTTTCCATGCCCCATCTCTAGAAAGGGCACCCAGAGGGGACCACTGGACTGTGACCTGCCTGTATTTCCTGCTGTCTGCTGGATAGATCCATCTGAATTTCCAGGCCTAATTTTCTATATGGATTCATGACAACTGGATTTCCCCAGGCCTCCAGGCTTAAAATCTCAGCCATCTTTGTCTCTTTCCTCTCCCACTGTTCCCCAAATCCAATCAGTTGTTAAATTCTGTTGATTCCACTTTGGCCAGGATTGTTCTAATAGCTTTCTGAACTGGACTCTCCACCTCCAGGCTTTACTCTCCCTCCACCTCCCGTTAATCCATCCAAATGCTGCCACAATCACCTTCCTTTTCTCATCTTTCCTTCCCCTACATTTTTCTCCTGGTCCTGACTCTTGCTAGGGACCTGTGTTCATCCTCTAGTCCTGCCTCAGGGACCCTTAGTGGTCAGTTTTCTCTCTCCAACTGTTGCTGTGGGATCAGTGATCTCATACTTTGGAGGAAGAAGTAGAGAAAGCAGCCATCACCAAGCAAGTATGTAGTTCTCTAAACAGGAAATAAAAGATTTGAATAATTTAGGGGGATCCTCGATATATATTCAGGGAGCCTATGGCATAGCCTGACACTGCCTGTCCCTCAGCACAGGGCAAGAGAGTGCAAGGTACAAACCTTGGTTCCATGCCATACAAGGATTGACTGAAGGAATTGAGAATGTCCAGACTAGAAAAGAGAAGGCTCAGAGTAGACAAGATAGCCATCTTCAAGGATATAAAAGGCTATCTGTCAGAAGAGGGATGAGTCTCGTTATGCTTTGCCGCAGAGGGCAGAATCAGGGTCATGGTTTGGGATCATGCAAAAAGGGAATTTGGGCTTGATGGAAAACTGCTTGACAATCAGAAGGGTCCAATGGTAGAATGAGGGACCTCAAGAGGTAGTGAGCTTCCCTCTCACTGGAGGTCTTTAAGCAGAGGCTGAACAATCAGGTTTTTTTTAAATAATCTTTTCCTCCAGTTACATATAAAGACAATTTTTAACATTCATTTTAAAAAAATGAGTTCCAAATTTCCTCTCTCCCTCCCTCACCTCCTTGCTCCCTGAGACAGTAAGCAATTTTATGCTATACATGTTCAGTCATGCAAAACATATTACTATCTTGGTCATGTTATAAAAGAAGACACAGACCCACAGGAGGAAAAAAAAAACTATAAAAAAATAAGAAAGTAAAAAACAGTGTGTTTTGATCTGCATTCACACTCCATCAGTTCTTTCTCTGGAGGTTGATAGTGTTTTTCAATATGAATTCTTTGGAATTGTCTTGGATCATTGTATTGCTGAGAAGAGCTAAGTCATTCACATACAGCACGAATTTCTGTTGCTGTGTAGAATGTTCTCCTGGTTCTGCTCACTTCACTTTGCATCAGTTCATGTGTCTTTCCATGTTTTTTTTTTCTTAAATCTGCCTGCTTATCATTTTTATTTTTTATTTTTGGAGGGGTGAATGGCAAGACAATTGGGGTTAAGTGACTTGCCCAAGGTCATGCAGCTAGTTAGTGTTAAGTGTCTGAGGCCATATTTGAACTCAGGTCCTCCTGACTCCAGGGCCAGTGCTCTATTCACTGCGCCACCCAGCAGCCCCTGCTTATCATTTCTTATGGCAGAATTATATTCCTCTACCATCATATACAACAACTTGTTCAGTCATTTCCCAGTTGATAGGAATTCCCTCAATTTTCAATTCTCAGTCACCACAAAAAGAGCTGCTATAAATATTTTTGTGCAAGTACATCTTCCCCTCCTTTTATAATCTCTTTGGAACAAGACTTAGTAGTGTGATTGCTGGGTCAAAGCACGGTTCTATAGCCCTTTGGGCATAGTTCCAAATTGCTCTCCATAAAGGTTGGATCAGTTGACAACTCCACCAACAATGCATTAGTGTCCCAATTTTCCCACATGCCCTCCAACATTTCTTTTCTTTCATATTAACCAATCTGATACGTGTGAGGTGATACCTTAGAATTTGAACTATCACTTGTTAAGGATGTAGATGAGGGGATTCCTGGTCAGAGATGGATTGGATGACATGCCTCTGAGCTCCCTTCCTTCACTGAGATTCTGTAATTCTATAAGGACAATTTTCCTAATTCAATTCAACCCTATTTGATCCAAAGCACAACCCCTTTCTAAATCACTTATCTGTGTTTGTTGTTGTTGTTCATACCTATAATATAATTAGTATTAGGGAAGTCACTGTAAGGAAACTCTTTCCACTGATGCAGATTTACAGCCTTAAAGATCTGCCTACAGTAGTGGAAGGTTAAGGGATTTGCTCCAAGCAAATATGTGTCAATATGTGTCAGAGATGAGACTTGAACACAGTGTTCCTGACTTGGAGCTTAGCTATAATTTTATATATTATATGTTCTTATGCTTATAGTAGAGAAAGTGGGGAGGGGGGAATGGGTTCTCTTCTCTCCCTTTCCCCCGGCCCAATTGGTCAGAATTTAAGAGACAAATAAAAGAGTTAATAAGGTGGTCGAATGTTAAACTAAACAGAAAAGTGTATCACCTCCTTAGCCCTGGCTTTTCCTTGACCAAGTATTAATGAAGTTTCCCTAATTGAATTTGAGTTTAGCATTGGCTGGTGTAAGACTGGCCATATTTCCCTGTGGCTTTTAAATAGCTCAACTTGCCAGTTCTATGAAATTCAAGGCAAGAAATAGCTTTGTGGAACGTAACTCCTAGAGACTTTACTCAAGTGTATCAGTGCAGAGGGAGAACATTTATCTGTGGCCAAAGTATTACAGTGTTTTGTAGTAAAGTATTTCATCATCAGTCAGAGACACAGGAGTGAAAAAGAGTGAGATTGAGGGGCAGGAAGCAGCTTCGAGGAGTGTTACCCCCTTGGATGGATAGAAGGGAACCAACCATAGATTCAAGAGAGGAACTAGTTCTGGCAGTTGAGAGTAGAAGAGTAGAGCTATGGCGAGGAAGAGACGCAGGAAGCCAAGCTAATTAAATTATCCACTAAAGACTCTGCACTTACATGGATCAGCTTGAGGGTACCATGAGAAGAGAAAGAAAACTGGGTCCCTGGAATGCCAAAGATATGATTGATCACATATGTTTTTTTTTTTTTACCAATATATTCTACATTTGTGCTCACTCTCCCACAGACACTGTGTATATTTTTGAGAAAGTGTGCCCTAGTTTTATGTGGAGGATATTTTGTAGGTAGAACTCTTACTATATTACATTAGAAAATGCCTTTGCATTGAGGTAATCGTGTCTCTTGACTGACTATTAAAGTTAAGTGCAGTGGTGGGGGCTTGTGAGTAATAATTTTAAGGGCTAGAATCCACCAAGTACCTTTGAACCTGATAATAGTTACAACCTGGGGAACTGATCTGAAAACTTGTGAGAGCCCAATTGGGAAGGTAGGCCCAGAGTGGGTGCTATATGCTTAATAAATGTTTATTGAATCAAAACAAAGTCTCTTCCTTCTAGACTGTCAACTCCATGAGGTCAGTGACAATGTCTTAGCTGAACTTTGTATCTCCCTCTGTTCCCAATGTAGAGGGTCTGTATACCATAGACTTGCTAAATTGAACTCAACAAACATTTTCTAAGTATCTACAGTGAGCAAGGCATCATGTTCAGTGCTGTTTAGAGGCTACAAAGACTGCACCCCTGAATACCTATTCCTACCTTCAAGTTGCTTACAGTCTCTTGGAATTAAACTATAAATTAGATTGTAGATTAGTGACCATAGTGGAAGGAATTCTGGATGAGGACCAGAAAGAAATGTGAAGCACCTTCCTTTCCCTTGCTATGTGAACTAAGTCCTTTTCCCTCAGTGGACCTTAATTTCCTCACCTGTATGCAGAGAGTTTCCAAGCCCAGTCAATCCTGTGTGAGAAGCTGTATAGTGCAGTTGACAGCTGTGAGATTCCTTTGACAAATTTATGTCCTCATTAAAAAGGTTAGAATGTAGAATGTAAGATCCATGACAGCAGAGGATATTTTGACTTTTGTTTTTGTATGTCCAGAGCCTGGCACAGTGTCTGGTGCTCAAAAATGCTTTTTTACTGAATTGAATTGATACAGAGGAGTTCCTGACTAACTTCCTGCGTAACCTTCAAGGATCATGGGGATTCATGCTCTCTCTGACACCACATCAGAATATAACTGACTTGGGTCATGGTTAGCCACATGCCTGGGCTCGTGCCCTTAGATCTGACCTTTAAAAGGGGAATTACAGATCAGGAGACAGACAGGCAAACCCAAGCTGAAATTGCCAGAGGACACAATGGACATACACATTCAATTTCTTTAGGGAACCTTGTGTCTCAGGGAAACATTTGACCCCAGAAAAGGAGGCAACCCATGACCCAAGAGATAATAGCAGCTGGACAAGAGACAGTGCTTGGGTGGGGGAGGGGGGAAAGAATCCCTGCATCAAGCCTGATGGACCAGACAGAGCCAGGATGTGGAAGAACAAACTTGGACCTTAAACTTCCCTAGTATTGTGAGTTATATGGACTGCGCATATGGACAGGGGTAGGAAAAGGAAATTGACTCCAGTGACACCAAACAATTTCCCTTTTTGAAGGAAGAGCCTCAACCCCAGGAGAGCCATGAGGGTCAGTGAAGAATCTGGGAGTCTGGGAAAGAAGATTCCAGCAGTCAAGAGTCCTTTCTCCTTGTGTCAGTAAACATGTGAGATGAAGACCAGACCTTGTTGACCCCTAAGCTCCTTCTAGTTCTGAAGTCTCTTATCAATTGATCCCATGATCTCTTTCTTTCTTCTTAGAGGCCAAGGAAAGCCCATGTAGTAGCAGATTCCCTTACCCTCATCTTTGCCATCCCCAGCCTTCACACATGAAATTCTAAGAATCTATCCCTTTAAATCAACTGGGGGGGCAGTCTGAAGTTCCAACCCCCACCTCCTAGCACCTGGATGAGAGAGCATGGATCTCCAGCTTCCTACAAATTCAGCTCTTCATACCCTTTAAATGACAGCTGAGGGTCAATCTAGGCTTAGCTTTTAAGGGAGACAGTAGCTTCCTTCCTCCACTCCAACAAACCCTCAGAGAGTTTGAGGGTACCTACAGGCATCTGTCTCCTCAATCTGGTGTGATCTCTCTGTCTCTCTGTCTCTGTCTCATGACTTCTCCCTTTCTCTTTGCCTCTTTCTCACTGTCTGTCTCCACTCTGTGGGGTGTCTGTCACTGTCTCTTGCCACTACCGCCCCACAAAACTCAACTGCTCCAAGATTATCATGGGGAGGGTCTTTCTCCTACCTCCTTCCATCTTTCTTTGTGGAAGGGGGGGGGGTGAAGTGAGTGGAAGTTATTCTGTTTCTGAGATTATGGAAAAAATGCATTTTTTCTGTTTGTCTTATATATCCCCTTTTCTTCTCTCAGCCAAGGAAGTTCAGAGCAGACATCAAACAGGATCAGGGAACAGGAGGAAAGAGATTTTAGATAAGTGTCCTTTGGAATGGTCCCTCATAGGAAACTACTATATCTGGGATCCTTCTGATCCTACCTAGACTTTCCACTTTTCCAGTAGAGAGTAGAAGAATCATCAGTCAATTACTCAATTAAAAAGTATTTATCAAGGGTTTATAACACTGTTGAGCAGACACACTAAGTGCTGGGTAGGGACCTGGACTTGAAGCCAAGAAGGTCTGGGTTCACATCCTCACTTAGACACTTACTGGTTGAATGACCCTGAGCAAGTTACTTTCTCATATCTTCAGTTTCCTCATCTGTCAAATGAGGAGGTTGTACTCAATGTCCAAGATTGCTTTTAGCTTTAAATCTACAATCCCATAATCCTATTTTCCTAAGCCATAGGCACTATCCATTACCCTTTTACTCAGTAAGCTCCAGTGACTCCCGATTACCTGCAGGTCCAAATATATAAACTCCTTTGTTTGGCATTTAAAGCTCTTCACAACCTGATCCCTCCCTACCTTTCCAGTCTTCTTTTCTATGATTCCTCTCAACCTACTCTATGGTCCAGTCATACTGACCTACTCCCTGTCATCTCCCACCTCCAAGCCTTTGCATTAGTTTTCCCTCTGACTAGAATAGACTGCCTCCTCACCTCTACATTTTAGAATCAGTAGTTTCCTTCAAGGCTCATTTCTAATGCTACTTTATACATGAAGACTTTCCTGATTCCCACTGCCCAGCAACTGTAGGTGCCCTCCTCCCACAAACTACTTGGTATTTATTTTGAATTTGCCAGGATGGGAGTGGATTGTCTAAATCAATCAAATTCCTTGACCCTACTCAAAGTAAGTGATAATATGCCTTAAAGAGGTGAAAATAAGCTAAAACCAAACAATCAGTCCAAGATTTTACATCACATGTAACAAGTCCCTGGATAAATTGGGTTGACTGAGGAGACTTAGTCATATCCTGTGGGTTGTCTATAGAACACTAGGTCAGCCCCCTCCTACATTTCTAGTCTTCTTATATCTCACTCTCTGACATGCACTCTTAGATCCAGTGACATTCACCTCCTGGCTATCTCACGGCTCCAGGGTCTCCTTCTTCTTCTCCGACTACTGACCTCCCAGTTTTCTTTTAAATTCCAGCTAAAATTCCACCTTTTACAGGAAGCCTTCCCTGACCCCTCTTAATTCCAGTGCTTTCCCTCTTTTAATTCTTTCCTCTCCATCCTGTATACAGCTTGCTTTGTATTTATTTGTTTGCATTTTGTCTCCCCCATTGTATTGTAAGCTCCTTGAGGGTAGGAACTGTCTCTTGCACATAGTAGGCATTTGATAAATGTTTATTTATTAATTGATTTTTAAAATCTACTCAAAGATGAGTAATATGATTCTCAACTGATAAATATGGTGGGGAAACACACTGATGGGGGCTGGTGAGCTACATAGCATTGGAAGGAATCCTTCTTCCCAACTCCTCAAGGTTCTAACTAGAGCTCTGAAGTCATGCAATAACCATGCTCTGGGGACCATCACAAGGAGCTGAAATTGGGATAAATGTCTCAGAGCATGATATATCCTTATCCTGTCTATACTTCTGTGTGTACATGTTTTCTCCCCTATTGGTACGAAAACTCCCAGAGGGGAGGGACTGTTTATCCAGTGCTTAGCACCAAGTCTGACACATAGTACCATAAATGCTTGTTGATTGATGAATGGTTTAGTAATCTATTAAGATCTGGGGAATCAGGATGATACAATGGAGAAAGCTCTGGCCTGACAACTACAACACCTGGGTTTGAGTTCTAGCTCTGCCAGCAACTAATTCTTCATTTGCCTAAGGGCAAGTCACTGCTCTCTGGGCCTCAGCTTTCCCACCTATAAAGTGGAAAAAGGGTAAGGTTACACTAAAGAATCTCTAAAGGTCTTTCCACTTCCAGATTTTAATTCTGTGAGCCTGGGAGGGGCAGAATGAAAGGGAAGAACTTTCCCTTCCCTGGAGGAGAGAATCAGACTGGGTTCCTTAAAAGTAAAGAGATAGCAGAGGAAAAGGGGGAACATTTGTGTTTAAACAGAAAATATCACACTTCTAGGCTTTGAAGTTGTTTTGTGTGATGTTCACAACAACATTCTGAAGCAGGTTCTAGTAGGATCTCTATTTTACAAATAAGGAGACCAAGGCTTAGAGAATGACATGACTCGCTAATACTTACAGAAGGAGTGAGGAGCTGAGATGGGGATTGACCGAAGTGTGCTCTCCCCTGCACTCCACTGCCTCCCAGTTTGGTTGTAGAATTCAGGAACCTCCCCTCTCTGAGGTGGGGAAAGCCTTCTGTCCCAGTTTAACTCACCTGGAGTTTGGTGTGGCTGAATTGTTGTCCAATTTGCATCTACTTTAGTCAAATGAGGACCATTTGTGAGGGCCCCCTGAGGGCCCCCTAAGGCAGCTTTAGAGATGGAGCTTTCTGATCCTAGAGACTGGGCTCAGGGCCATGGGGATGAGGATGAGGAAGCCCTCAGCTACAGGCGGTTCTAGGAGCCCAGAACAGGGGTGGCACTGTGGTCTCTCTGCTAATTGGATGAAAAACTTTTCCTTCCCTTTCTCATCTTCCCTTTCTAACTCAGGCTAACTCTGCCTTCTCTATTCTCTCTCATTCCTCTTCTTCTTGTTTTTCTTCTGTTCTTTCTCCCCTTTCCTCCTCCCCAGCATGTTGGCTCAAAAAATAAGATAAAGTCTCTGTAAGTGATCAAACACCATAAATCAGCAGTTCTCCAAAGAAGAATTACAAAATCTTACAGATCATCTGAAAAAAATGTTCCAAATCACTAATAATAAAAAGAAATGCAAATGAACACAACCCCAAGGGTTCACCTCACATCCAGAAAATCGTCAAAGATGATAAAAGACAAAAATAGTCGGTGCTGGAGGGGCTGTGGGAAGGCGGGCATGCTGATCCGTTGCTGGGAGAGCTGTGAAATTGATCCCACTGGTCCTGGAAAACAATCTGAAATTATTGTTTACCAGGAAAGTGACTGAGGTGTCCATATTCCTTAAATCAGAGATCCCACTGTGCCTGAGGACAGAAAGGAAGGTCCCACGTATTCCGACGTATTCATAATAGCACTTTTATGGCAGCAAAGATCTGGAAACAAAGTGGGTGGTCATCCATTGGGGAACGGCTGAGCCAATTGTGCTATACAATGGGATATAATTGTATGATAAGATATGAGGAAAATGAGGAGTTCAGAGGAACCCGGGGAGACTTTTATAAACCGATGCAGAGAAAATTAAAAAGAACCAGAGAAACAATCTACAGTGATTTTTAACAAGTAAAATGAGAGGAAAAGGTGGCTGAACTCAGATTAAATACAATGACCATTACTGAGGTCAGAAGACAAGTCGATGAGCATTTATTAAGCGCCTACTATATGTCAAGCACTTTAGAAGCTCAGTAGAGGTTGGGGAACTGCAGGTGGAAAACGTTGAATTGCGCATAGTGTCAGATGTGATCATTGTGTTACTCACTGTTCTTCTTTGTTACAAGAAAAGGCAGTGCTGAGTGTGTGCGGGATGTGTATCAATAAATAGCTGTTGTGGAAAAACAACCACCCATAAAACTTTTCACACAAAAATACCTTGATACATGCTAGAATGATTTGGTTCAGTCATTTCAGTCACTTCCAACTCTTTGTGACCCCATTTGGGCTTTTCTTGGCAGAGATACTGGAGTGGTCTTCCATTTCTTTCTCCAGCTCATTGTACAGATGGGGAAACTGAGGCACACAAGGTGAAGTGACTTGCCCAGGGTCACACATCTAGGAAGTGTCTGAGGCTGTACTTGAACTCAAGAAGATGTGTCTTTCTGACTCCATGCCTGGAGTTTTGTGCACTATGACACCCCCCTAGCTGCCCTTAGGCTAGAACGATGGAAAACATTTGGTCCAATTCTGATTTTCTTTGTATAGGAATACCCAGTAAAGAAACTCCCTTTATCAATGAAGATAGCCAACCATTCTGTATGCAATGGCCTTGGAGAGTTGCTTAGAGAGTACTGGGGGGGTTAAATCATTTGCTCAGGATCATGTAGCTAGTTTGTGTCTGAGGTGGGTCTCAAACCCAACTTTTCCTAACTCAGTGACCAACACTATCTACCGGACTGCACTGCCTCTGAGATGAAAAAGGGATAAATGTAAAGTCCTCAACAAGGGCTCAAAAAATCAACCTCCCAAGTGTAGGATTGAGTAAACGCAACAGGAGAGTAGATTTAGAGATCCCTAGAATCTCCCATCTAAAAGTCATCTACTCCTACCTGTTCTTGAACAGAAATTCTCTCTATAGTGTCTCTGACTAGCAGCTTTTAGCCTTCATTTAAAAACTTTTGGGAATGGGAGCAATAGAAATAATACTTGACTCAAAGTCAGGAAACCTAGGTTCATATTCAGACTTTGCCTCTTAGGACTCCGGAGTTAAGACCACATGACCTCTAAGGTTTCTCCTAGCTCCAAACATATGATCACTGACCTCCAGGGTCAAAAGAAGTCATGGTGGATGCTTGGTACAATCCATATGTGAAAAAGAAGTCAATGATAGGACCAGCAAGTGACCTGGGAAAGGAAGCACAGTCTGTGCCAAGATGATGCAGAGTACTTTTGGCTAGCTCCAATGGTTAGGAAGTTTTTCCTGATGTCAGTCCCAAATTTTCTTCTTTGTGATCCCTGTCCATCACTCCTCCAGAAGTGTTGAACAGCACAGATCCTTGGAGCATTCCCTAGAGACTTTCTGCTAACTTGACAATGAGTCATGCTTTGGGCACAGCCATTATGCCAATTCCAAGTATATCCACATCTAGCCTACATCTCTTCATTTTCCCCATAAGAATTGCATGGGAAATTTTATCAAATATTTTGCTAAAATCTTGGCAAAGCACATATCAGAGTGGTTTAATGGGTCTGTTGGGGCCATTTGAGACAGCATGTGCCCAGAGCCCCTTTGGGTACTTATGAGGACTCTGAGGATGTGGCAAATTCAGCTCTTGGGCCTTTGGAGAAAGAAAACGTGCTGCCTTCTGGCCATGAGGTGGTCTAGAGCTGAAAGCTCTTGGGATGGTGTGACAGGCCCTGAGGGTTCCTTTGGTCATTTTCCTGCCTAGTGATAACGGTGGGAGGGTGGAGTAAGTAGTTTCAGTCAGTCAAACAGGTATTTAATAAGTGTCTACTGTATGCCAGGAACTGTGCCAAGCTTTGGGACTTCAAAGACAGAGATAGTCTCCATTCTCAAGGAGTTCAGAGTTGAAGGCAGTGAAGAGAAGACAGCTCCAGGCTTGCAATCTTAGCTGTGACTCTCCAGGTGGCATCACGTAACCCCAGTGAGGAATGGGCAAAGCTGGGTCCTTCTCTACCCAGGTGTCATGGTTAGCCCAGCTGCTGCTGCCAGTGTGGAGGGGGACTCAACCCGGTCTCAGGCAAAGGAGTGCTCCAAGGTGGAAGTGTCCAGGATCAGAGACAAGCCTGAGAACCTCAAAGGTCACATCCAGGGCTGGAGCCGAATGGATAGCAGTCAATGGCCGCCAGCAGGAAGATGCCCAGCACGAGCCTCGTGGTTTCGCAGGATTAGTTGCAAGGACAGAGCTGAGCCAAGGTGAAATGTAAAAGGCCTAATTAGCAATTTTGCAGACTGTTTTGTGCTCTGGTGAGGTTGGAGTCTTTGCCTCCCAGCAGATTATAATAGTAGTCAGACACTGGTATTGAATCTTATTCTGTTAATGTACGTTCGTGAGCTCTTTATGCTTAGCCTCTCCTATGCATTTAGGAATAAATTACCTGCCTCTCCCATGCCTGATTTTTCCTGAGCATGGACTACCTTTTCTCTACACACTCTCTCTGACTTGTGAGCAGTAACCTACACTATAAATCAGTCATGCCTGGGTTATTGAGGACGGTAAGCCTGGACCCCTCTCATTAAAGTCAGGCTCCCCCAGGATTGAACCTGGTTCAACTGCACGTCTGGGTCTCCGTAGAGGAAAGGGGAGGGTCTAGCCTTTGTGGGTCTAACTGGGGTGGCTCAGGGCTGGCAATAGCTCCAGCAGTCCCTGGATTTGCTGGTTTATTAAGCCTGTCAGAAAAGGAAACAAGGTCAGGCCGCCCGACCTCTCCAGCTGAAGCGGAGCTGGCTCTCTGTGATCACAGCTTTCTTCTCGGGCTGTTCACGTCTCTTCAATAATGCATCCTAGAAGTGTGCCATGGGTTGAAGTCAAGGTTACTGGCCTGCAGTTAGCCGCTCCCGTTCTCCTCCTTTTCTTGGAAATCGGGACACTTGCCCTCCTTCCATCCTGTCGAGCTTCTCCTGCTGCCCATACCCTTTCGGGTGGCACTAACAGCGGCTCATCAAGTCCTCTCCCATCCCCTCGGTCCCTGAGGACACTGTGCATCTGGGCCAGGCCATCCTCTGACCTTACAAGCTTACCGTTTGCATTTTGGATAGCTGTGATCTGAGCCATCTTTTCTTTATGTGGAACTAAGGGAATATAGCACAAGGCAAGTCCCCCAAACCTCCCTCTTGGCTCCTTGTTCTTTTCTCCCGGCAACATGTTTCTCCCAGGACTGGGACCAAAGTCTTCTCTTCACCCATGTTTGTCTCCGTTCTGTCATAGCTATGTGGTTTTCTCTCATCCCCTTACTGTGAGAGGTAGAGTGCTGATCTTGGCATGAGAAAGACCTGGATTCAAATTCTGACAAGCTTCAGTTTTTGCACCTGTAAAATGGAGCTGCTGAGCTAGTGGCAGCATCCATCATACGAAATTCTTTCAGGCACCCACTGTCTACAAGAGGATTCTCTTGTTACCTTGAAGGGTCTCTGAAACCAGGACCCGAATCATCTCTCTGCCTATATCCCCCACACCAAGCGCACAGTAGGTCCTTCATAAACACTTGTGGATTGAATTGGAAGCTATACCACCAGAGACAGATGTATCTTCATGGGAGTAGGCGCTTAATAAATGTTTATCGACTTAACTGACCGTTTCATTGCCCTCATCATGGATGTTTGCAGCACTTGTGTATGGAAAAGCTAGTGAGGCCAGGAAGCAGGGACACAGAGGAGGGAGGGAGCAAGACAGCAGATGGGAGACCAAGTAGAAGGAAGGGACAGAGAAGACCACCCCCCGAGAATTTAGCCATTCTGCAGGGGAACCCCAAAGAGCCCTCAATCACGGGAGCCATTTAAGGGCACAGGACAGGCAGTGCCAGGGAGAAAAGACACCTTGTCAAAGGCCCCAGATGACGCCCAGGGCGACACCCAGGGCGGGGGTCTATCCACAGAGGATGGATGGCATCTGTGGCTTCAAACAGCCAAAGGCCAGGCTGGGGGGATTCAAGTTAGCCCTGTTCCTGCTTGCCCCTAGAAGGCAGATGCAGGGCCAGCCAGGGAGCCAGGGCCAAGCCCTTGGGGAAGGAGCCCCACCCAGCCTCCACTCCTTAGGGAGTTTCTAGCCACATTGGCCTCTGCGACCGTTGGCTTCTGCGTGCTGGCCTGGGTGGGTGCTGAGCTGGCCTCTGGACATTCTGGGATCTGGGCTTCACTTTGGAGAGGCCTGGGCTCGAGGCTCTGAGTAGGAAGACTCCCAGGAACCACAGCACTAAAATCCAGAGCAAACCTAACTGCTGGGCTGTTAAAACAATTTATTTTTCCCTCCCAGAAAGTAACAGCTGTTTACATTCTGCTTGTAAGAACAGCTCCCTCCGGTTATGAATTCCGGCGGCTTCGCCCCAGTTTTCTCCAATGCAGGGGGAAAAATACCAGCGGGCTGTAAAACCAGAAATAATTCTTCTGTTCTGATGGCAGATCCAGGCTGGATGTTGTTTGACGACAAGCATGGGGCAGTGGCACTTGGCAAGTCAAGGTCCTTCCCCCCCCCCCCAAGCTTTATGGCTCACTAGGCCTGGGGGGGAGCGCAGGGCGAGGGCCCCCAGGCAGGGCAGAGGAAGGCAGGGCAGAGGAAGGAAGGGCAGGCACTGGGGCAAGGGTTTGCCTACATGCCTGAGCTGGCCTGGGTCACAGAGACAGACAGACACACAGAGAGATGAGAGAGAGACAGAGACAGAAACTGAAAGAGGAGGGAGAGGGAAAGGAGAGACAGAGACAAACAGACTGAGAGATAGACAGAGAGATGGGAGAGACACAGACAGAAGTAGAGACAGAGAGAGGAGGGAGAGGAAAAGGGCAGGGGAGAGAGATAGAGGAAGAGAGAGAGAAGGAGGGAGGGAGGGAAACAGAGAGGGAGACAGAGAGATGGGAGGTGAAAGAGAGAGAGGAGAGGGGAAAGGAAAGAAACAGAGAGAGAGAGAGGGAAGGAGAAATGCTCGGCAAGCAGATGCAGACAGATGGACAGACAATATGATATGCTGAAAGCTGACCTAGGGGAGGGGAGGCAGAGCTCACTTGGGCCAGCCTCCTGCCTTCAGGCAGAGACCCTGGTGGGGGGCAGGCGGTGGGGGTGACTTCATTGGTCCAGGGTCATACAACCAGAGAGTATCAGATACAAGACTCAACCCAGATCTTCCTGACTTCAAGGCCAGCTCTTTATTGCCTGCACCTTGTGGGTGCCTTCACAGTTACAACTGAAAGGGGCCATTCAGCCCAGTATAGACGTTGGGTGCAGTAAAAAATGGATTCCAGGAAGTAGAAAGTGGTTCTCCAAAGGTCTGAGAGGGAAGGCATGGGACAGCTGAGCCTAGAACCCAGAGCAGGTCAGCAGGTCGGGCTGGGTGTGGGTAAAGGACGCAGAGGCTGCGCCCTCTGGGAAGGGCTCCCCACTAGAGGCTGCCTTCTGAGCTTTCTGTGACTGGATTGTTAACACTCTCTGCACCTGGCACTGAGCCTGGCACAGAGTAGGGCATGTTTATTGGTTGTTCTGTTTCAAAGTGTTTCTAGCTCTGATGCTCCCTGTTCTAAGGCTTCTCCCACCTATGCCCTTCTCTGGCCTCTCTCCCCGAAGCCCTGCCATCCCCTGTTCTAAGGGCCCTCCCAGACCTGCCATCCCTTGTTCTCAGGTCCCTCCCATCCCCGACATTCTCTCTTCTAAGGTCCTTCCCCAGCTCTGAGACTCCATGATTCTCCTACTTGAGTCCCTTGGAGCCAATCCTGGAGGCCTTCCCGGTGGGTGGGAGAGTGTGGTGGGCTCGGCCTGGGGGAGGGGGCCTGGAGCACTGAGCCCAGGCAGGAGGAGCCCAGGCAGGAGCCTGGAGGCTGAGCCTTCCCAAGGCAGCCCCCGGGTGGGGAGCAGCAGAAAAACGGCCCTTGGAATGGCTTTGGACAGATTTTATATTTAATTCGCCTTCAAAGCCAAATGTGATTTCTCTTGTTTTCTGTCATCTTTCAGTTTCAAGTTTGGCCATTTCCCCCACACTCGTTATCCTCCTCCCCACCCTCTCTCTGTCATGCCCTGGATCCCACTGTAGGAAGGAGGCCTGGGAGCACTGAGGACCTGGGGGGGGGGGGGCATAGCGGGGGAGGGGCTCTGGGCACAGAGACCTGGGGGGGGGGGGCTGGCATGGTGGGGGAAGGGCTCTGGGCACAGAGACCTCAGGGGGGCTGGCTGCCAGTGGGGATGAAGCAGTTCTGGATCCTTGGGCAGAGGCTCAGGAAGCCCTTCCCTGGAGCTGTTACCCAGCAGGCTGGGGGTCTGCTTGTCCTGGTCAGGCCATATCTAGACTTTTCTGTCCAATTCTGGGCACTATTCTTGGGGAAAGATTTTGATCAGCTGGGGAGCATTTAGGCTCCAACAGGGTCAACAAGGGGGCAAGAGGGTTAAAGTGCAGGACACTTGAGCATCAGTCGAAGGAGCTGGAGGAATTTGGAATTTAGAGAAAAGAAAACTCAGGGGACCACGACAGTCAGCTTCAACCCCCAACAAGGGCTGTGGAGGAGAGCAGGATTAGCTTTGTTCTGCTTAGCCCCGGAGGGCAGGACAAGGAACAGCCCTGCAGAGCAGTGGTAGCAACACAGAATTCATCTTAATGTAAGGAAAAGCTTCCTAACAGTTTGGCTGTCCAGAAGTGACTGCCTCAGGAAACAGCCAATTTAATTCAATTAATATCTATTAAAGGCTTACCACGTTCAAGGCTCCGTTCCTGGAGCTGGGATGGCCACTTGTCGTGGTTCTTGTCAAGGGGAAGGACTGAAGACTCTTTCAGCACCCAAGATCTGGGGTCCAGTGGGAGGTTCTGTAGGGGAGCTACCATCCCACTCCCATTCTCTGAACCCCAAGTGTGACCATTGTGGACTTCTCAGGGATTCTGACACTCCATGAAAATTTGTGGCCAAACGCAGGAATGTGGAATGATGTTGGAAAGGAGAATGGAGCCATTGCTTTGACTCTCCGTGTCCAGGGGGGAACCTCCTCCTTCTCACAGACCCGCTAGCTTGCTTAGGGCTCTCCCTCAGAGGAGGACTTCCTAGATTCTCTCCATCCCGCATCTCTGGTACCTTCATCTATTTCTGTAACTACACACACACACACACACACACACACACACACACACACACACACACACACACACACACATATGAACATAAATGTTGATGAGTGTTTCAGTTGTGCGCAACTCTTCAAGACCCCATTTTGGGGTTTTCTTGGCAGAGATAATAGAGTGGTTTGCCATTTCCTTATCTGACTCATTTTACAGGTGAGAAAACTGAGGCAAACAGGTGAAATGACTTGCCTGGGGTAAAACATCCAGGAAATGTCTGAAGCCGGCTTTGAGCTCATGAAGATGAGTCTTCCTGGTTCCAAGCCCATGCTCTATCCACTGCAGCGCCACCTAGCTGCCACGTGCGTAAATAGTGTGTTATAAACACATATGCTATACTATATCCAGTAGATATGTGTGTATGTAGTGTAGCATGTAGCATGTGTGTGTGTGTAATATTCACTTATCTTTGTGCATTGCGTGTTGTGTCCACTTCCCCCATTCCCTCCCCACTAGGACGTTGCTGTTCATCCTTGTTCCAACATCCCGAGGCTGCCCTGCCTCAGTCATTGAGCTAGGCTGTAAGCCCCTCGAGGGCAGGGGCTGTTTGTTTGGGTTTTGCTCATTGTTTTCTTCCAGGTTTGAACAGGGTGAGTTCATAGGTTCCCAATCAAGAGGTGGCAAGGCTCTCAAAGACCACAGAATCCAATCCCCTCCTTGACGGTCCCGGGAGTGGGAGGACTAGCAGGTAGATCAATGGGATGGATTCGGCGCCATGGCAGCCCCCCGGTCTGCAAGCACAGCTCTGGAGCACATTGTTCCCTTGCAGGCGCTGACACCTTCCTTGGAGCTGCTCACAAGTACAGAATGGGGATGTTCAGAAAGCTGAGAAAACGTTCTTGGGGGCTGTACAGCAGCCAGAACATCTTGGCTGCTCCTCTGTGCCCAGGAAGCTGTCGATCCACATTTCCAGTTTCCAGGGAACATTCTCTGTAAGGAGGTAGGGGAATGAGGAGGCCCACATGGCCTGGGGGAGGCAGTGGGGTCAGGGTCTGACCAGTGGGCTGGGGGATCTAGGGGCTGTCCCTGGAATCCACAAGTCCTGAGTTCAAATTTGGCCCTGGATAGGTCTTGACTGTTTGACCCTGGGCAAGTCACTTAGCTTCTCTCAGCTTCAGTCTCCTCATCTGTGAAATGGAGATAGTAGCCGCACCTGCCTCCCACAGCTGCTGGAATCCAACAAGATATCATCTGGAGGAATTTGGCAAACTTTCTGTAAAGCCCTCTGCAAACAATCTCCAAATAGAAGCAATGATGAGTTAATTTGTGCCCCCAAAGTCAGTGTGGTGCCTTAGAAAGGATGCTAGCCGTGGGCTCACGTCCTGGCTCTGCCACTTGTCACTTCAGTTTCCCTGGATCTCAGTTTTCTCGGCTGTAAAAGGGGAGGGTTGAACTCCTGCTCCTTCCAGCTCAGGTCCCTGCAATAACCTAGGATTCTGTGACTTGAAACATTAACAAGTGAGACCAGAATGACCATTTAGTCAGAAACCAACAGAGAAAAGAAGCTTTAATGTGCTCAGAGTATGTTGAGTCACTGAGCTGAGACCAAGCTCCAGGGGCCAGTATAAAGCAAAGCCTCCTCCGCACAGGACTAGTCTGGTTTCTCTGGATGGTAGCTGTCAGATAGAGCTCTCGAAAGTCTGCCCGCCTTACAGCTTGAATACTCTCCCTTGTCCTGCCAACCTCCTCCTGAGCCCCTGCATGAAGGTGGGAATAGAAGAACAAGCCCTCCCTGCTGCTCCCCTGGGGAGGGGGAAAGTGCTTCAAGCCTCATGACACATTCACACCCCCCATCTTTCTCAACACACACACACACACACACACACACACACACACACACACACACACACACACACACACACACCATGCACTCTATGGTCCAGCCAAACTGGTTTTTTCTATTTTCTTTGAATTCATCTCCCACCTCCACACTTTTGCTTTGGCCATCCCTCTTGCCTGGCATGCTCTCCCTCCTCACCTCTACCTTACAAAGCCATTCTTTCCTTTCAAGATCCAGCTGAAGCTTTGCCTTCAACATGAAGCCTCTCTTGGTCCCTTCAGCTGCTAGTGTCCTTCCTTCCTAACCCACCTAGTGTGCATTCTGCATTCAGCAGTGGGGTTTCCCCAAATCTTCCACTAACAAGAGAAGGCCCAGGCACCTCAATTCAGTCAATTAATCAATCATCAAAAGTGTAAACTAGGTCAGAATAAACCTTTGCTCCATTGGAGGGGACTAAGGGGCTTTGATAATTGATTGAAGGCAGATGCAGCGTGCAGGGAGCCTCTAATGATTGGCTGAAAGAATGAACCACATCTGCTACACCCCCATGGCCTTTCCATCTTCACCCAGAAAGCTCCCTTCAGCCCTGGGACTCCTCCCTCCCTCTGATTGGAGGGTGGAGAGCAGAGAGCTCCTCCCAGAGCATCCACTCAAGGAAGGCCCCCAGGCTCTTCGTTTCCCACCTGGTTGCCCTTCTCTGGATGTCTCCATAGTGCTCCTGAGTCAGGTACCTTCCCTCCCCCAGCTGCTTGAAGGAGGCTTCAAGAAAGGCCTTCCGATAGCCAGGACTTGTGAGTTTGCCCTTTGGCCATGCAGGTACCAACATACTCTATGTTTAAGGCCACTTTTCTTCTGGACCCCATGTGTGTTTGTGGGAGAGTGTATTACTGGTTGGTGAGTGAGTGAGGATGTTTTGTATCGACTATTTTTCCTATAACCCCTTAGCAAATACCCTTTTTCTAAAAGCTGATCTAAATCTATCTGATTGATGTCAATGGGAATTATGACAGTGGGGAGCCCCAAAGCAGCAGTACTAGAAACTTAGACCCTCATGGCTCCTCTGGAGTCACCCTAAGGAGTAATGGTGAAGCACCTTCTGGGATCCCCACCCTGTGATTACAAATGCTAGTTGGGAGGGTGGTTCTGGAGGGGGTGTTGCTTATACAGACATACATACACCTTGTTGAGTCGTTTCAGTAATATCTGGCTCTCTGTGACCCCAGTGGGGGAGGGAGGGGCTCTTGGCCAAGACACTGGAGTGGTTTACCATTTCCTTCTCTAGCTCATCTTACTGATGGGAAAACTGAGTCAGACAGGGTTAAGTGACTTGCCCAGGGTCAACTAGTAAGTGCCTGAGGCCAGATTTGAACTCATGAAGAGGAGTCTTCCTGACTCCAGGCCCAGCGCTCTATCCACTTTGCCACCTGACTGCCCTACATACATACATGCCTGTATACATATGTATATGCAATGTCTCTCAACAATCTTAGTGACATTTTAAGCTATGATAGCTTAAGTTAGTTTAGCTAATATATTTAGCCATTATATTACCATATTATATTTAGACTATGATAGCTTAAAACTACAGTACCACTTTTGAGGCACTGTGAGTGTGTGTGTACGCATGCGCACGTGTGTATACATAGATATCATTTCCTTAGAATGTAAACTCTTTGGGGACAGTAATTTTCTTTATTTATTTTTCTTTCCTTCCTCCTTTCTTTCTCTTCCTTCCTTCCTTCCCTCCCTCCCTCCTTCCCTTCCTTCCTCCCTCCCTCCCTTCCTTCCTTCCTTTCTTCCTTCCTTCCTTCCTCCCTTCCTTCCTTCC
>CM053587.1:351249657-351275327 GCA_028646515.1 Pseudochirops corinnae
AGGAGAAGAAGAAGAAGAAGAAGAAGAAGAAGAAGAAGAAGAAGAAGAAGAAGAAGAAGAAGAAGAAGAAGAAGAAGAAGAAGAAGAGGAAGAAGAGGAAGAAGAAGAAAAGAAGATTTGTGCCTTTAAATCTCCCTGGTCATCAGGCCAGTTAAGAGAAAAGGGTCCTAAGGTTAGAGTTGGAAGGGGCTTAGAAGTCATCTAGTACAGCTCCCTCTGTTTTACAGACAGGGAAACTGAGGCCCAGAGAGGCGGTGTGATTTGCCCAAGGCTTCAGAAGTAGAAGATACAGGATTTGAATACAGGTCCTCTGATCTCCCCCCTCCCCAGCCATGCTCTTTCCCTGCTGCTTTTCTTCCACACCTTGTACAAGGCTGGTCTTGTCCTATGTGAAGGCCAATATATCCCTTTTCCAAGGCATGAAATAACTTTGCATCAAGGATGTTCTGCCCCATTAATAGAAAGCTGCCTCCCCAGGGCTGTCACCATAACTCACTGGGGCTGACTCGGTGCCTGGCTCAGCCTGGTGGGGGAGGCTGAGTCACTCTGTGAATCGTCCCCAGTCCCAGACCTCTAGGAGGGGATGTGGGCTTCCACTGAGATGCCACCTGGCCAGGGACAGCGAAGCAGGCAGCCTCCAAATGGGTCAGGTCTCCCTGGGGATCAGGAGATGGGGCATGGAAGGTTGGAGGCTCTGAATGAGCTTAGATTTCTAGATTGTTAGACCCAGAGAGGATTCTAGAGATGATTTCATTTAACCCTGTCCTTTCCAAAAGAAGCAATGGTGGCCTAGAGGGTGACTTACCCAGCAGGAGAGGACTCAAGCCTGGCCCCCAGATGTTTAGTAGATCAGTGGGAGCCCAGGAGGTCTGGTTGAGGACTCTAGGCTGAGAGGAAGTACTAGGGAGCCACTGCAGGTTCTGGAGCAGAAAATGACCCCTAAAGTTTTTTCCCACTCTTATCTCTCCCTGCAGAACCACCTCCCAATCCACAGGCATTGATCAAGCACCTAGTGTATACCAGAAACTGCTGAGCTTTGGGGGTACAAAGATGAAAGTAAGAAATAGTACCTGCTTTTAAGGAAATTACATTCTATTGGATGAGGTGAGGAAATACATATGTGCGTGTACACACACATACATAACATATATACATACATGTGCACAATGCCTGCATGCATATATGCCTACATATCTGGTTATGCATAAAATGAACATGGACAAAATATATATAAGTATATATACTATATAATGTTGTGTATATAATATTGTGTTGTATAAATAAAATACTATATATTGCAAATATACTATTATATAGTGTACATTATACTATAATGTAAATTTACTATAAAATAAATAAAATTGTCCTTCAAGGCTACCTTAAGTGTGGCTTCTTCCAGGAAGGGTGCCCGGATCTCCCCCACCCAGAGAGACCCCCTTCTCTGCACGCACACAGTTCCTGGCTCCCTCTCTTCTGGCCTTGCTCACAGGCTTTTGGACACCACACTCAGCTGGATCCATGTCCTGTCTTTCCCACTGCAAAAGGACTCTCTCGGAAAGGGACTGGGTTTTATGGTCGGCATTTACATAACCCTGAAGGTTCACAGGTTTGATCTTCCCAACAACCCTGGGAAGTAGGTGCTGTTATTACTCCCCATATCTCCTCAGATGAGGAGACTTGGGCAGAGAGAGGTGAGGTGACTTACTCAGGGTCACTCAGCTAGAAAGTGTCTGGGGCTGAATTTGAACTCAGGTCTTCACTCCTGAGCTGCCTTATCTGTCTTTGTCTTCTCCGCAGCACCAGTCCCAAGGCCTTTTCCACATTGAGTATCTGTGAATCACACAGTGGGACTTGACTTTAGAGACCCCTTGGTGTAAAGTATATAGAGTGTTAGATGTAGAATCAAGCGAACCTGGGTTTGGATCCTGACTTGGGCACTTTCCGCCTGTGTGACATCCACTTGCTTTCTTGGCCTGACCCCTCATCTTTAAGGTGAAGGGCTGGTTTCCACGACCTCTAAGGTCCCTTTTCCCTCTGAGTCAGTGGTCCCATGAGTTGCCACCAGAACCATAAAGGGTCTGGCTCAGAATCAGGAGATCCCAGCTCTGGCCCTCAGTCCCCCAACTGGCCAATCCCTTTATGCTGAACCTCAGTTTCCTCATCTGAATTATGGGACCAGTAACCCTCATACTCTGTCACTCCCTCATGGGGCTCCCATGAGGAAGGCATTGGTGAGCTTTTAAAGCTTTTCGGAATGGCAGGAGGGATTCTCCCATGAGTCGTGGCTGTGGGTACTTTCTCCTCTGGTGCCAATCCTGGCCTTGGCACACCTGGTCCTTCTGCCCATCTCTTTTCCTGTCCCCCTGAAGGATTCACTCAGTGCAACGGGTAGCTTTCTCTGGCTTTTGTTGTTGTGTTTGGGGTTGTTTTTTTTTTAACATTCTGTGGGTGTCAGTGGGTGCCATGGCTGCCCAGGGTCCAACTCTCCCTCTCCCTACAAGAGACCCTCCTCCTCTTCCAATCACATGTCCTCAGTACTATTTTGTCTCTTTTCCTCACAAATAAGTCACTGTCGACCCGCTGCCGGCTGTTGACACCCCCCACGTGTCTTCCCATTGCCCTGTGGGTAACTGACATTTCTGTAGTCCTTTAAGGCTTACAAAATGCTTTACAAATGTGTCAAGGATTACAAATGTTCCAGCATTTCTCTCTGGAGCAAAAATAGCTGGGAGGGGGAGGAGAGCTCCGTAGGGTTGTTTCCCTGCGCTATCTCTAGGATGCTTCAGAGCAGTCATTGGCAATTTGCATAACTCCAGTAAGCTTCCCCGGGTGGGGGGGGGTGATGACCTGGGAGCCCAATGGGGGAAGGAGTCAGCGTTCTCCCCCCCCACCTTCATGCTCTAGAAATGCCCAGGAAGCATTGGAGATCTACCCTGTCCCTGTCACTAGTCACCCGTGGGACCCTGGGCAAATTATCCAACCCCTCTGTGTCTACATTTCCTCATCTATAAAATGAGGGGGTTGGCTTGGTAACCCCAAAGGTCCCTTGTAGGAATGAGTCTGTGAGCCTGTGACCCATGAGGAGGAGACACTCTGTCAGGCTAATGGTGAAAAGAAGGCATTGCCTTCCCTCTGATGATCACCTCCAGTTCATGTATGTGTGTACATACACATATACAATCTATGTATATAGACACGTATACATATATGTATATACATATCATGCATGTATGTGCGTCACATATTATGTGTTTATATGTATATGTGTGATGTGTGTATATGCGTGTATACCCATATAATATATGTGAATTGTGTTGTGTAATATGTACACACATGACGTGTAATATGTGCACACATGTGTAGATATGTGTGTATTGATATATGTGTGTGCACGCACACACACACATACAGAAGAACATATATATGTATATCCTGTTTGTCCATGTCTGTCTACACATGGTCTCCCCCATTAAACTCTGACTCCTTGAGGCCAGAGATTGTCTGTTGCCTCTCTTTGTATCTCCAGAGCTTGACACATACTAGGCACTTAATACGTGTTTATTGACTGATTGACGAAGGTGGAATTGGGGGAAAGAGTCACCTGTAAAAGGTGGAGAGGACTGTTTCTTCCAGGCCCCAAGGAGACATGGTGTGTGAGATCTCAAGTGTCTGTAGCCCCAGTACAATAGATGGAAAAATAGTGGCACTCTGGTCTGGGAGTGAGTTTGGAGCTACTGAGGTAGATATTCTGGGGTTTGATTTCCCCTGTGGAATATGATAGAGCTGGTGCCCAGGGGAAGGGGATGAAGGCCATCTGCTGGGAGTTATGGAGAACTACAGGGGAAGTAAGGAGTCCCTATACAGAGGGTGCGTGGGGCTGTCTCACAGGAGTGACAGACTGCAATCACCCCCTGCTGGGAGCTTGGCAAGGCTTCAGGAGGCAGGAGAGAGAAAGGGGGGCCATCAAGGTTGAAGTGGGCACTGATCAGCTGGGAAGAGCTAGAGGAGAGAGCTGCAGATAAAAAAATAACACTGCAAGGAGACTCAGAGAAAAGCACTAACCTAGAAAAAGAATCCTGACTTTCCCACTGCTACAGCTCTGCCCAGGCTAATACTGTCAGGCACAGAGAGAGTAAGAACCTCTAGGAAAAGGATTGATATTGTCATGCTCTGTGGACTCTGATTAAAGCCTTATCGTTATATAAAAAACCAAACCAAAAAAACTTTGTGTTTTCAGCTTTGTGATCTCCTGCACTTGTGAGGGAGAGCTGGTGACTAGCCCCAGGAGAAGGAGATTCCAGATCCTGACATTCTCAGAGGTAGCATGATGTAATGGGAGGAATGCTGAGTGTGGACTAAGAAGACCTACATTCAACTATCACATCAGTCACAGACTGGCTGAATAAATCTCTGGGAGCCTCAGTTTACTCCCCCAGCAAATGGTCCTAAAAGGGTTTGGACTGCATACTTCACAGGCTTATTTTGAGCAAAGTACTTTGCAAGATAAGCTTGAAGTAGCACAGGAATTTGAGTGGCCACCATCACGGGCAAGGCGTCTACCCAGTCCCTCTGTGTCAGGAGGGAGTGGGCTATGCCCATGCCTTATCTCCTCTCAGCCTCACACCTGTCCAAGATCAGAGAGGTGGAGGTGAGGAAGGGAGAGAGAGAAACAGAAACAGAGAGATGGGAGGTGGGGAAGAGGGAGAGACACAGTGGCAGAGAGAGAGAAACAGGAATCTGCTCCTTCCCCAGACCTCCCTGGCTGGGAAGTCTCTGAATGGCTATAGGGGATAGGAAAGGGCTTGATGGGGAGGGAGGCCAGCCCAGGCTCATAGGAGCACTTCCACATGGGTGCTAACCATGTCCATTTCTGTTTCATTTCAAGGTCGATGGAGCATTTTCCTCCCAAGGAGCCTCAGACTCAGAGCCAGAAATGTGGTTGAGAAGGCTGGGGTAGCTGTGTGACTTTAGCCAAATGATTTCCCCTCCCTGGGCCTCAGTTTCCGCAACTGTAAAATAGCCTCTGTAGGCCCACCAGCTCCAAGTCTTGTGATCCCAGGGTCTCTGAGAGTCAGGTACTCTGCTTTCCTGGTGACTACTGGGCCTTCTTCTGCTCACCTCCTGTTCAGAGAATGGTCGAGGGGAACAGGAAATTCAGTGTCAAAGCCCAGAAGCTGAAGCATTCCTGGTACCCAAATGCCAGGAGAAAGGAAGTGACCATGCTGCCCTTTGGCCTCACCGGACCTTCTGAAAAGGGCTGTGTTCAGCCCCGAGTGCTGTGATTTCAGGATATTGACAAGCTCCAGAGGAGAGCCTCCAGGATGAGGAAGGACCTTCAGTCCATGTCATGGTCCTGGAGAAGAGAAGACTCGGGGGAAAGACATCATGGCATCCCTCATGAGGATCCCCTGTGGAAGAAGTTCAGACTTGCTGGGATGGCTCCCAGGCTCAGTGTCAGGGAAACGTTAGTAATTTGAGCTGCCCTGATGTGGAACGGGCTCCCTCCAAAGGTCCAGCAGAGCCTGCCACATAGTAGGTGTTCAGTAAATATTGATTGACTGGTAGGTTTGTTCTTCACAGAGGCTAGTAAGTACCCCCTGACTGGTGGGAATTTCTGTTCAGGCGGGCATTGGAGTAGATGCCTCTGAGACTCCTTCCGGCCCTGAAATCACGGATCCTGCGACCTGATTCTTTGCCTTTTCTCTGGGCCTGGCATTCCCTTTCACATCTGGCATTCTACCCTCCACAACTCTTTGTCTACTGAATTATTCTGGCATTCAAGGCCCTCCACATCCTGCCACCACCTGGTTTTTCTGACCCTCCTTCACATGTTCCAAGCCTTCTGTCCACTCCTAACATGCCTCGTACTCTCCTTCCTCCATGACTTTCCTAGTCCTGCTCCCTAAGCCAGTGATAGCTCGCCCACCTCTCTTTGCCTAATCAATACCCGCCCATCCCTTAGACTGTTGCTGTTGGCCTCTCGTTCAGTTGTGGCTGGCTCTTCATATCCCCATGGACCACAGCACACCAGGCCCTTCTGCTCCATCCCCCACCATCTCCCCAAGTCTGTCCAAGCCATGTTTCCATGACCCCATCCATCTAGCTTGTCTTCTGCCTTTGGTCTTTCCCACCATCAGGGTCTTTTCCAGTGAGTCCTCATTATGTGGCCACAGTATTTAATCCTTGGCTTCAGCATTTGACCTGCCAATGAATGGTCTGAATTAATTTCTTCTGATTCATCTGATCTCCTTCTGTCCAAGGACTCTCAGAAGTCTTCTCCGGCAGCACAATTCAAAGGCACCGACTCTTCAGCTTTCCCTACATTCCAGCTCTCCTGGCCGTGCATTGCGCCTAAGAAAACCATGGCCTTGACTCTGGGGACCTTTGTGGCCGAGGCCACGTCCCCGCTTCCCCGTCTGCCGTGCAGATTTCCAGAGCTTTCCTTCCAAGGAGCAACATCTTTTAATGTCGTGGCTGTAGTCTCCGTCTGCTGTGATCTTTGAGCCCGAGAATGTGAAATCTGACATTGCTTCCCATTTCTCCTCTCTCTCTTTGCCAGAAAGTGATGGGGCCAGTTGCCAAGATCTTGGTTTTTTTTATGTTAATCTCCAAGACAGCATTTTATACTCTCCTTTTTCACGCTCACGAAGAGGCTTCTTTATTCTTCATATCCTTTCAGATCCACCTCTGGTGAGAAGCCTTCCCTGACTCCCAGCCCTTGTTAGACCTCCCCCAGCCCTTGCTTGGGCCCTCTCTCATTTGCCAGATAATAGCAAGTATTCTAGTTACCTGGGTGGCATCTGCTCCTCCTACCAGCCTGTACCCTCCAGGGCAGCAAAAGCTGGATCTAAACTATGCGCCACCCCATCACCTGGGACAGATCTCAGCATACCATGTTTTGTTCCATCATGTGTTCATGACTCCATTTGGGGTTTTCTTGGCAGATCCTGGAGGGTTTGCCATTTCCTTCTCCAGCTCATTTTACAGATGAGGAAACTGAGGCAAGCAGGGTGAAGTGACTTGCCCAAGATCACACAGCTAGTAAGTGTCTAAGGCTGGATTTGAACTCAGGTCTTCCTGACTCCAGGCCCAGAGCTCCAGCTGCCATAGGTATCTAATAAATGTGCAGTCAAACCGTATGGAAAGTTGGGAGACCTCGGCTCTGGCTTTTCCAGCTCTGTGCCTCTGGGTAGGTCATCTGCCCTCTCTGAGCCCTGTAAAATGGGGGAGTGAGACAAGGTGATTCCGGGGTCCTTTCGTGGTGGGTGTTCTAGGAGATCTGAATTGCCCAGGAGGGTCTGGAGAGCCCTGGGACAGGCTGGAGGCTTTGGGCAGGGCTGGGCAAGCTGCCTTCTGAGGCCCCTTCTCTCTGGGGATCATCTGTCAATCAGCCACAAGCATTTCTGCCTTTTTTAATTGGTTTATTGATATCACTCATATATGCATTTCTCTTGCTTGTGTTTGGGTTTGATGTGACTCATTTTTGCATCTCTTATCTTGGTACTTCTCACACTCAGAATTCTCAAGGCATCCTTCACCCTCCCAGAGAGCCACCCCTTCCTAGCTGGAGGAAACTTGCCCGCCAGCCCCAGACCCCACCTGTTGGCTGTTGTGTGCCACACCCTGGCCCCCACCTCCAGAGGTAGGGCACCTGCCTTCTCCTCTTGGTTCTTTGGCATCAATCTGGGGCACGCAATGTGACAGCGTTTAGTTTTAATTACTTCCTACAAATATTCACCAAGGGCCTGCCAAGTGCCCAGCATGGACAGGAACCAGATATCTCTGGTAAAAATCCAATAGGACCCTCTGGTATCATCTCCCCCCCCCACCCCCCCCACCCCCCCCCACCCCCGGTGCCTCATCAGCATGTGAAGGGGCCCTGCCTTCTGGAAGCCTCTTCTAGTGAGACTTGAGGCCAGCCAGGCCCTGACAGCTGGGAGGGCTTACTTGGCAGGCCGGGGAGGGGGCAGTGTGAATGTCTTCCAGAACCTTGCTTGGGGTGGATGTTGGATCTGATATGGTTAGGCTATCAACTGAGCCCTGGCCCAGCTCTGTACAGGGAGGCTCATAACTAGAATGCTGGCCACCAGGACAGAGGATTTTCTTCAAGAGCCATACAGAAAACTGCTTACAAAGTCAGAGTCATAACTAAGGTGGGACAACTGGGGCTATGCACCAGGGTGTTAAAATTTAGAAGGTGCTGACAGAAACTTCCCTAGGTGTGCTTCCTCCCTCAGATATCCATATCCCAAGTCCCAGGACCCCATATCCTGGATTCCCCCCTTTTCCAGCAGCTGCCAGTTTTTCAGCAAGGTAGAAATCTTAATGAGCGGCCACATGAGGCAGTGGATGAGTCTTGACATGCAATTAGGGAGGTTTGGCTATGAATTCCAGCTTGGCAAATCACAGCCTCTCTGAGCCTCAGTTTCCTTATTTGTCAGATAAGGAGTCTGGACTTGAAGAAAGGAAGGAACCAGTCGTTAAAGCACCTACTATTGCCAGGCACTGAGCTAAGCGTTTTGCAGAAAACAAACCTCATTGGAGCCTCACAACACTAGGAGGCAGGCACTTGTTATCATTATCCTCTGTTTACATTTAAGGAAACTTAGGACAGGAAGAAGTTAAGTGATTTGTCCAGGGTCATATAGCTAGTGAATGTTGGGGGGTGAATTTGAACTCAGGTCTTCCTGATTCAAGGTCTAGTACTCTAGGTCTGTGCCAGGTCTCAGTCTATGAGCCTATGAAGCCCTGAGATTGGGAGGAGGGGGGTAGACATTACGAGGCAGGCTTTCCCCCCCCTTTCTGCTCCCAAGCCTCCCCTGCCTGGCCCCTTCCCTTGCCAGTTGCTCCAGTGCTGCATAAACATGTGGATGGGCTGCTGTCTGGGTCAGTGGATACAGCCTCCACCTGCATGAAATCACAGAGTTTTCAGAGTTGGTGTTGAAGGAGAGAATGGGGGACAGAGGGCTAAAGAGGCCACTCAGATGTCTTCAGACTTGGCTCGGAAGGCGCCCCCAGCCTCCCTAGTTCCTGCTGCCAATTCCCTTCTGAAATCATGGGGACAGGTGACCAGCTGTCCAGAGCCCCTTGTCATTTTCCTGGCTGGTCTTAGACTGTCTGGGGATCCTGGTTCCAGGCTCCCCCCTGCCCTGGGGGTATTAGCAACACCTCCCAAAACAGGCTCTCCTGACAAGCTCTGCTCTCCACCTTGGGTCTTTCTTCCTCATCATTAGTGAGGGGGAGGGGACATCCTACCACCTCCTACTCTGTCCGTTTTCTCCAGCATTAGTAGAAGATGTGTGCGTGGAGGGAAAGGGCATCTTGGCATCTCCTACCCCTCTTCTTCTCCAAAATTAGTGGGAGATATAGTGGGGGAGGGGGCATCCTGACACCTCCTCCTCCCTTCCCCCTTCCCCATCATTAGTGGAAGGAGGGGCATCCTGCTACCTCCTCCTTCCCCCTTCCCTCTTCCTCATCATGGGGGGATGGGGCATCTTGACCCCTCCCCTCCCCCCCCCCCAGGAGCTGCCTGTCTGGCCTCCACCCTTTCCTTGGCTTCCCAAGTCATATGGCTATGTTCTTATTAGTGCCACTTTCTACTGATTTCTACAAGTCAAATTCCATATTTATGGGGTTTTATCCTCCATGACTGTGACGCTCTCTGCCTGCCGATCTCAATAAACAACCTCACAGATCAGGCCAGGGCCTAGGAGTGCAAGCACCAGGAAGGAGCCAGAGCTTTGGAGAGGAGACTTTCCATCCTATTGTCAAGCCCAGTTCCAAGCCCAGCCCAACCCAGCCCGGGTAGGAGGGGTCCTGTGAAATGAAAGGGTTGGATGAACCGGCCTCTGATGTCCTTTCCCATGGTAGAACTGGGATCCTAGGAAGGAGAAGGGACTTCTGGTGCCTTTCAGAAGCCCTGAGAATCTCAAATTTATAACACAGGAAACTGCCAAATGGGATGGCCAAGAGCAATCCCCTTCAAGTGGATATGATGAAGAAATGAGTCCCTCTACTCCGTGACCAGGCCCTGCTCTCATCTCACAGGCTCATGGAATATCTGACCCAGAAGACATCATCTCATCCACCTGCCTCATTTTACAGGGGAAGAAACTGAGGCCCAGATACTTTCCCAGGATCCCATAGCTTGAAAAATTCAGAGCTAGGCCTCAGACCCAGCCTCGGGCCTTCTGCCTCCATCAATCCATCCTGCACCTCTTGCCTGAAGCATTTTCCTTAAGCATAACTGTGGTCATGTAATTCTTCTGCTCCAAGACCTCCAATGGCTCACCATTGCCATTGGGAAATTCCTGGCATTCAAGGCCCACCTCAATCTGGATTCATTATTACTTAGCTCACTTTCTTGAATTGTCTCATATTCAATAGTCAGATCAAACTTAATTGTAACCAGAATCCTCATAATAACGTGTGCATGTGACCTCTGAAGTTTTATAAGGCATGCTTCTCACCACACACAATCCTATGTGGTAGGTAGTATAGGGATTATCATTCCCATTCTATGGATGAGTATATTGAGGTACAGAGAGGTTACATGATTCCCTCAGTCCATATGTGTCTGAGCCAGGACTAGAGTGAAGGCCCTTGTAGGTGAAGGTCTTTTCAAGTACTCATTTAGAGGTAGGTAAAGCCCATTCAGTGAATAGGCCTCTTTAAGAAAAGAGTCAAGGGATGGCCCCTTTAATTAGCAAAAAGAGAAAGGAAAAAACCAAGCCAGGAGGGGAAGATCCTCAAGGTTGCTGTTCCAAAGAGAAATAGTTGCCACTGACCTTCACTCTAAGCCAGGAGAGCCCAAAATACAGCCCTTAAGTGGAGCTTGGGCAGGGACCTATTGTGGTCCAATCTAGGAGCTTCAAAGTGAACTAGATTTAAGATTTTCTGAAAGAGGAAAGGAAGAAAGAAAGAAAGAGAGAGGGAGGAAGGAAGGAAGGAAGGAAGGAAGGAAGGAAGGAAGGAAGGAAGGAAGGAAGGAAGGAAAGAAGGGAAGAACCTAGCCAGTAAACCCCAAGGTAATTCAGCAGTTTCTGACCCTCAAAATTTACCTTCTTTTGGAGAGGAGGAGAGGGAGAGGGAGAGGGAGAGGACAAGCTGAGTTACCCAACTATCTGGGTCCCCATTCAGGCAGCTCACTCTACTCACAGTTATGTTTGTCCTCTGTTTTCAAAGAGGATCACTTCAAAGAGGTCTCCCATTGGATCCTAGGTTATCTCCAGCCATTCTAATTAATATCTGGTCACTGGACCCAGATGGCTCTGGAGGAGAAAGTGAGGCTGGTGATCTTGCACAGCCCTGTCTCACTCAAATCAAAGTCAACTGTAAGTCTTGTCATCATTTCCCTGATGCCATGGTTCTCTTCAAAAATGAAGGATAAACACAACAGGAATGAAGGTCTCCTAATTCCGAAATCAGTCCTCTTTCCACCACAATGTACTTTTTTTAATCTTTTGTTTTGCTCACATTATTCCCTCAGCCTAGAATGTCCTCCTTTCTCCACCCACACCTCCACCTGCTATAATCCCACCCCATCCCTCAAGGCCCAGCTTCCTCTTTTCCAATGAGATAGAAAAAGCAGAGTGGGGGCAGCTAGGTGGCACCGTGAATAATAGAGCACCAGCCCTAGAATCAGGAGGACCTGGGTTCAAATACAGTCTCACACACTTGACACACTTACTAGCTGTGTGACATTGGGCAAGTCACTTAACCCCAATCGTCTGGGGGTTAGCCCCCTTCAAAAGAAAGAAAGAAAGAAAAGCAGAGTGTCTAAAGAGACTGGTGTGACCACACAGGGAGCTCTCAGATAGGCTCAGATTTCTAAAGGGTGATGTATGGGAAATGGCAGATTGAATATGAAGGATTTTATAAGAACAGAACAGGAAGGCAAAAACTTAGGATCTGAGTGTTGTGGGAAATGCTGAAAACACTAATGAGGGATTTTAAAAATGATTGGGGAGGGCAAGAAGAGGAGTAAGGAAGGAGTGACTCTGCTGCCTTGGGTAGATAGAGCAAGGCCAAGAGAGGATGAGAGAAAGCCATGGTCAAGCTTAGGGTACCCTTCAATATTGCAGATGGAAACATGAAGCTACCGAAATGTGTAGCCTCACATCCAGTGAGTGCCCTGCCCCAAGCCATGACGTCAGAGTGGTGCTGAGTTTGCCCAGATAAGAATGGCAGTTCAATAACCCACTGGGGAGCAGCCATCCTTCCCTACTTTTGACATGGCATTCACAGAATCCCAGAATTTCATAGTTGGAAGGGACTTTGGTGATCATCTCCTGCCACCCTGGACTTGAACAGGAATCCCTATCATCAGTCTTTGCTTGAAGGAGGAGAATACACCACCTCTGGAAGCAACCCATCCCACTTCTTTAATTGTTTTCATCCAATTCTTCATGGCCCTATTGGGGGTTTTCTTGGCCGAGATACATTTGACAGATGAGGAAACTGAGGCAATCAGAGTTAAGTGAATTGCCCAGGGTAACACAGCTAGTAAGTGTCTGAGACTGGATTTGAACCCATGAAGATAAATCTCCCTGATTCCAAGCCCAGTGCTCTATGCACTATGGCACCCCCTAGTTGTCCTTCATCCCTCTTTGGGGCAACTTTAATTATAGGAAGTCTTTGCTAACGTCCGTCTTAATTTTCCTGGTAACTTCCCCCCATTGCCACTGGCTCTCCCCTCTGGGACCAAGCAGATCAAGTCTTGTCTCTTGGCTTGCATGAAGTGACCAAGAGAGGAAGCAGAAAGAAGGGGGCACCTTTGGCAATGATCTCCCACAGGGACCTCCAGAGGACCAGCAGCAGACCATGGCTTCCACCTCTGGTGGACTATGAATGCAGAGTGAGACATTCATTGTCAGTCAGTCAGAGCCAATGGGATGGTTCATCTCACTTGGCCATATTTCTTTGTTACAAAAGAGGGTTCTGTGGGGCAAGGGGCATGACTGATATTTTTAAAAGCATCAATGAAATGTTTACTTTAAAAAGACAAATTTAATTCTTTCTCCCCACATTAGCACTTCAGTAGGCCAATACACATTTATTAAACACCTACTATGTGCTGAACACCTACCCTGTGCTAAATGATGGAGTTACAAAGCTGGCCAAAATCATCTCTTCAGCCATCTGGAGAGAGCTATTGTTTCTTGGACATCCTAAGGAGTAGAGGAGCATCTATATGAAACTTTAGAAGGGACCCCAGAAGTCTTCTCATCCAACCCTTCCTTCTGTAGAGGAGGAAGCTGAGATTTGGAGACATGCCACAGGTGGTAAGTGATGGAACTGGAATTTTCTCTTCTCCAGGAAGGAAAAGAAACCCCCAGTTCCTTCAACCAAGCCTAATGTGGCACGGATGCCAGGCTCTTCAGTAATCTAGGCAACTTTTATCGCCTTCTCAAGACACTCTCCATCCTGTCTACATCTGTAAAACATGGTGCTGAGGATTGGGTCGTGCACTGCTTCTGTCCCGAGCTGTGTTGTGGTTGAGATTAATCAGTTGTTCTCAGCAGTAACCAGTCCTCGATTTTGGATAAAGGTACTCTCAATGCAGCATCCCCTCTTCCTCCTTCCCCTTCCCTCTCTTTCCTCCTTCTCCCTCCCTCATCCTTTCCCAGTCTTTTTCCCCAAAGACTGCTGGTGGCAGCCATTCACCAGGGCCCAGAGGTATCTGCTTCCTCCCCGACCTTCTCCTGAGGCTGGAGAGAGGGAGGCAGGGAGGGAGCCCTATTTATTCTCATGACATCCCTTTGATGTAGGGATGGATTCGAGTTAAAGTCCCCCAAAGCAATTTGCAGGGCCCTTCATTTCTCTGCCTTTGAAGGCTGCAGACATTGTGTATTTTCCCCTCTGTGCTCTGATGCCCTTTCAAGGTTCATTCGGTGCCAGTCAGGTTTTCTCTCTTTCTCTCCTACCTGGGAGGGAACGCCGCCTGTCTAGGCTGCCTCAAGTGTCTTCAATTTCTTCAAGTGTTCACTCTTGGGAGCTGTAGGAGGCTTCACTCAAGGTCTGGACAATCTTGCCTATTCCCTTCTTTTTCTTAAACAGAGAAATTAGCAAGAGCTGGCTCTCCTCTCCGTCCTTTGGCCCTCCTTGGGGAGCTAGCTTTGGCTAGCTTTCTAGTCAGGCAGCACCCACGCCCAAATCTGAGACATGCAGACAGCTCCCCTATCCCTTGCTGTGCAGACACAATGAATGTTGGGATCAGGGCTGCCATCACCACTACAGAGAGAGAGAGAGAAAGAGAGAGAGAGAGAGAGAGAGAGAGAGAGAGGGAGAGAGGGAGAATATTATGTTCTACCTTGTTCCCTGGTAGAACTGAACTGAGTAGGGGTTAAAAGCTGGGTCATCTTCACTCTTTGGGTATTCACAGAGGAGAAAAAATAGGGCATCATGGTCAGGGCATCAACTTGAAAGTCACAAGACCCGGGTTCAGGACTCTGCTGCTTACTGTTTATGTTTCTATAACATATGTAAGGCAGCTGGTGATGCAATGGATAAGTGCGGGGCTTGGTGTCAGGAAGACCTGAATTCAAATCCAGCCTCAGACACACAGTAAGCTGTGTGACCCTGGGCAAGTTTTTAGCATCTGTATGCCTAAGTTTCCTCTGTAACTTTAAAATGGGGATAATCATAGCACCTACCTTCCAGGGTTGATGTGAGGATCAAATGAGATGATTTTTGTAAAGTTCTTAGGCAATACTTGACACACAGTAGGAGCTTATCCCTCCCCTCCATCAGGCACAGTTAGTGTAGACTCACCCAGTAAGAATCAACTCTGTGCACTCCCCCATGCTGTCAGGCACTCTATTTCTTCCTGGGACTTGCCATGTCTCCTTGAGACCTAGTCACAACATTGGCACAGTGGAAATGTCTCTCCACAGGAACAGGAAGAACCTACTTAACTTTTATTCAAAGTCTTGTCATAGGAGACAATGAGAAGCATCATTATGTAGTGTATAGAAAGATGGCTTTGGATCCATCAGGACCTGAGATCAAGTTCTGTCTTTGATGCTTACAGTCTGGGCAAGGCAGTTAACCTTTCTGTGCTCTGGGTAACTCTCTTAAGGAGTGTATATAGTGTCTACTATGTGCCAAGAACCATGCTAGGCGTTTTACAAATATGATCTCATTTCATCCTCACAACAAACCTGGGAGGTAGGTGCTGTTATTATTCCCATGTTACAGTTGAGGAAACTGAGGAAAACAAAGGTTAAGTGGCTTGCCCAGGGTCACACAGAGGTAATTATTGGAGGCTGGATTTGAACTCAGTCTTCCTGACTCCAGATCTGGTGCTCTAAGCACTGCTGACCCTAGCTGGACTATGACCTACAAAGTAGGTGCCCACCTGCACTGGCAGAGTGAATTTCCTCACCTGGGAGTGGTCTGTATCACTGAACCCACAGCTTCATTCCTATTCACCATAGGAATGATAACATGAACTAAATAGAATAAATAAATGAAGAAAAATAAACGGAATAAAATGAATAAAAAGAATAAGTAATATCCTCCAACCACTTACTCACAGGTTCTTCCAGATTCGAGGAATCCTGAGATGGCACAGAGAATGTTCCAAACCCAAGAGTTCTAAGAAAGGCACAAGTTAGCTTGTTTATGCTCCCTGCCCACACTTGCTCCTCCTGTGGTAAGACAAGAGAGTAGAGTGCTGTCCCTGGCTACTGTTCAGAATCAAGAACTCTGGCCATGGTCCTGACCACCTCCAGACCAGAATGAAGATCTCACAGAAATGTCTTTCCTAAGCCAACCATAATCGAATGTTCCTTGGATGGCCAAACTCCCAGAAAAGGCTGCCTCCTGGCTGCCTCCTTGCTGCCTAAAAACATGCCCATGCCTTCCCCATCCTCCAAAAACCCTTGCTTCATCCATCCATCCCCACCAGCATCATCCAAAAGCTGTCCTCCCTTTGTTGCTAAATTCCTTTAGATGGCCATCTGCAAGAGGTGCCACCCCTCCCTCTCTCCCTCCTTCCCTCTCCCTCTCCCTCCCTCCCTCCCTCCCTCCCTCTCTCTCTCTCTCTCTCTCTCTCTCTCTCTCTCTTACCCCTTACCATCTGGCTTCTGACTTCATCATTCCACTGACACTGCTCTCTCCAAAGTTACTGATGATTTCAGTTGCCAAATGCAGTGGCCTTTTCTCCATCCTCATTCTCCTTGACCTCACTGCAGCCTTACACATTGTTTTTCACTCTCTCCAACTTGATCTCCTCTTCTCTCTAGGTTTTCGGGACACCATCTCTTCTGGTTCTCCTTCTCCCTCTCTGACCACTCCTCTGTCTCCTTTGCTGGATCCTCCTTCAGATCATTCTCTCTAATCACAGATTTGGTCCTGGGTTCCTTCTCTCTCCTCCCTCTATACCTCTTCACTCGGTGATCAGCTCCCATGGATTTAATTGCTATCTCTATGCTGAGGATTCTCAAATCTATTTATCCAGCCCCAATCTCTCTACTGACCTCCAATCTTGCATCTCCAGGTACCTCTCAGACACCTCAGACTGAATGTCCAGGAGACATCTTAAACTCAAAATGTCCACTCCAAAGGATTCATGACAAATGCTGTCCACCTTCAGAGAGAGAGTGCTGATAAACACTGAGTGCAGATTGAAGCATGTTTTTTTTTTTCCACTTTATTCCTCTGGCTTTTTTTTTTTTTTTTTTGCAACATGGCTAATATGGAAATATGCTTTGTATGACTTCAAGTGGATAGTGGGTATCATATTGCTTGCTTTCCCAATGAGTGGGGGGGGGGAGCAGGAGGCAGGGAGAGAATTTAGAACTAAAAATTTTGAAAATAAATATTAATAAATAAATTGAAACAAAACTTTTTTTTTTAGTATATCTAAAACTGAACTTAGTCTCTTCCCCCTAAGTTCTTCCCCTCCTCCTACCTTCCCTATTACTGTAGAGGATCACCCTTCTTCCTCTCAGTCCCTTAGGATGCCACCCTACAAGCCATCCTAGACTCCCCACTATCTCTCACCCCCTATATCCAATGTGGCACCAAGGCTTGTCAGGTTCCCTATGGGCCATCTCTCGAATCTGACCCCTTCTCTCCTCCCCACCCAAGGGCAGTTCCTCATCACTTCACACCTGGATGCTTTCAATCCTGGCTTTGGTGGGAGAGGGGGGGGTGGCTCTTCCTGTCTCATGTAACTCCCCACTCCAGGCTATCCTCCTCAGGGTTGGAGCAAAAAGTGCTTATAACCTGCCCAACCTTACATTTCCAGGCTTCTTATACCTGACATTCCTCCACGGACTCTACTATCAAGTGATGCTGGTTTCCTGGCCATTCCTCACAGAAGATTTTCTATCTCCCACCTCCAGGCACTCTCTCTGGCTGTGCCCCCTGCCAGGAGAGCTCTCTCTCCTCATCTCTGTTCACAGTTGATTTAATGTTTTCTCTGCCCATAGACTCTGAGTTCCTTGAGGGCAGGGACCAGCATGCTTATGATGCCCTTTCTGTGTATCTCCAGTGCTTAGCACGGAGCCTGGCACATAGTAGGTGCTTATGATGCCCTTTCCGTGTATCTCCAGTGCTTAGCATGGAGCCTAGCACATAGTAGGTGCTTATGATGCCCTTTCTGTGTATCTCCAGTGCTTAGCACGGAGCCTGGCACATAGTAGATGCTTATGACGTCCTTTCTGTGTATCTCCAGTGCTTAGCACAGAGCCTGGCACATAGTAGATGCTTATGATGTTTGTCGGCTGACTGACCATCCACTACACCAACTCACTGCCTCTAATTGCATTTTCTAAGTGTTTTGTATTTCTTTCCCCCCGTATACAGTGTCTTGCCCCCAGTGGAACATAAGCTCCCTTTGGGACAAATATTTCATTTTTGCCTTTGCATTCCCAAATCCCAGGGTAGTGTTGGGCCCGTAGTAGGTGCTTAATAAAAGCTGGTTGAATGAATGAGTGTTGGGTCTCCTCAGCAGGAAAGAAAAGCTCCTGGAGCCAGACCAGGAGCAAACCAGACGATCCTTGCCACCCCTAATTATAAGAATTCAACTAACAACAGCAATAACAGTAGGGCTTAAGGCAAACATCACCAAGACTGGCTCTCTCCTGGACCAGAAGGAGATGAATGACCACAGACAGATAGCCATCAAGTCTGAACAAATATCCCAGTCCACACCATCAAGCATCTACAATGTGCTGGGACCCGTATTCAGAATTCAGGACACAGAGACAGGTAGAACACATGTTCTGACCACAGGGACCTTACACTCTATGGGAGGGAGAGCCAACAACTATGGCAGAGTGAGATAAGTATAAAAGAAAGGGCTAAGAAAAAAGTACCAGAAGAAATTTGAGGGAACAAAGGAGAGATCCCTTTCATGAGATCTGACCTATCTGACTGGTAGGTAGGTGGGGAGCAGTTAAGGGGGAAAGATATTGATTTTGGTTTTGAACACATGAAATTATTTTGTTTAAAATTTATTTTAATTTTTTATTTTAAGTTTTAAATTCTCTCCCTTTTGCAGGAGTAGGCAGTGGTCAGGGAGAGCATTATTAGAGGAGGAGGCTTCCTGAGTTGGCCCTTGAAGGAAGGGAGAGAGAACTACGGATGGTGACTAGGGTTTGGGATACAGGGGGTGGAGAGGGAAGAAACCCATTCCTGGCCTGAGAGATAGTGTGAGTGAAACCACAGACGTGAAAGTTTGGGGTATAAGATTAATCCCCACAGGCTGGAAAGAAAGACATATAAGATTCCATAGGCAACCTCAAAGGTCATCTCTTCCAACCATTTCATCTTACAGATGAGGAAACTGAGGGCTGAAGGAATTCAATGGTTCATCTGAGGTCATCCAGGTGGTAAGTAAATGTAGCACCAGGATTCAAACTCATATAGTGCCATAACTAGGGCTGGGTGACCAGGACTGGGTACTGATGTTCTGGGGGCAGGGGGGGCTGTACTTCCTCCCTAGAAGGATCCTTCTGGATCTTGCCCATGTGATCCCACCCCCTCATCCAGCCCCAACTTGGGTCCCATCAACATGGAACCCATCCCCCAGGACACTCCCTAATTCTGTTCCCTGTAAGCAGGGTGGCGGGACACCTCTACTCCCTCTGTGGTTGTATTTGAAGTTAGTCTTTCTCTCCTCCTGCTGCCAACCACTGTTAATGCCAGTCTTCACCAGTGTTTCTGGTCTGGGTTAAAGGAGTTCGAGTTGGTGTCTCTGGACCCAGGTTCTTTCATCCAGACCTCCTGATACTCCTCATAGTAGGTCTAGGTCTAGGCAGGTACAATGGAGCCAGATTGTGGAGGGTTATGAATGTCATGATCAGAATCTTCTACTTGGTTCAAGACTGGCTTTTCTGCCCCAATCCCCACTTGTCAAAGTGGCCACCAGGCTGTGATGGACTTAAGTAGAAATGAAACTATGGATGGCCACGGGGCACTGCCAGGGCTGGCCAGAGAGCAATTGTTGACCCCATGGGGGCTTGGCCAATAGAGAGTGACTCTAGGCTCCTGGGGGGTGGGGGAGGAGGAAGTCACTCTAAGCTGCCACATCCCAAGGAGGCTCCACTGAGGATCTCCATGGTGCAGCACAGGGGCAGAGTGGGCAGAGTGGGCAGTTGTCATAAGTAGAAATGGCCATTAGTGGGTAACCCAAGAGGGTGGGAGGCAGGAGGAAGGGCCAAGGAGTGTGGGGTGTTGGGGAATAAGCCACTAGTCTCTGCTAGAAGCAGGCCTGCCCCACTCCTGCACATGGTTCTCAACAGGGCAGAGGAAAAACAAAGGAAGGAAACTCTAGAAATGTCCAAAGTCAGAGTGCCTAGGATGGGGAAGGAAGATGTGGGAATTGATCAGGTCATCGAGGATCAGCTGAATGAACCAGGGAGGTTTGGTTGGGAGAAGAGAAGACTGAGGAACATAAGAGCTGTCTTCAGTCATGTGAAGAGCTGGTATGTGAGAAAAGGATTAGCTTTGCTCTGCTTGGCCCCTGAGGGTGGAACTGGGAGCAACCTGGGGAAGATAGAATGAAGAGACAGATTTCACTTGAATGGACTAGAAAGCTCCAAACAATGAGAACCATCCAGAAAGTGGGATGAATGAATGAATCGATAAATGAAAACACATTTGTTAAGTGTTTACTGCATGCCAGCCTCTGGGGCAAACGTCAGGATACAAACACTAAAAGCAAGATGACCCCTGCCCTCAAGGGGCTTTACTTCCAACAGATAGTGAGCTCCCTGTCTCAGGAAGTCCATATGTGGAGACTTCTTTTCAGGGATATTGTAGATGCCTGTTCAAGTCCAGGTTGGACTAGAAGTTCATGAAGTCTCTTCCAACTTGATCAGACTATGAGAGGCTACTTTAGCCTGGGACCTGGGCGGTGAAATAATAACTATACAAACATATTCCTATATATGCACATATACATGTGTACCTATACATTCATATATGTGCCCCTATATACATGTGTGCACATGTGTGTGTGTCTATAGACCCCCACCTCCCTACCTAGCCCAGGCTAGACATTCAGAGACCCCTCACAGACCGATCCTGCCATAGTAACTTTGACATTCTCTGTTTGCACTGTCTTCAGCAGCCTGGCAGCCCCCTTCTCCCCTCTGAAGGGCTCACCACCAGTGCTGTATACCCATTCACAGTTAGCCCTCCTACAGGTCAGAGATCCAGAGCTCAGGTCATCTACCAGCCTCCCCAGGAGTGAGGTCTGTAGGCATGAGCCCCAAAACTCAGACTCCTGTGGCCCTTTAGGGTCTGAGAAGCATTTGCTTATATAATCTTATTTGATGAAGCACTGGTCCTGGAGCCAGGGAGAGTTGAGTTCAAATCCAGCCTCAGAGAGACCCTAGGCAGGTCCCTTCACCCCTGCTTACCTCAGTTTCCTCATCTGTAACACTGCCACCTCCCCCCTGAGGTGGCTGTGAGGATCAGCTGAGGCCATCTCTGTAAGACACTTAGCCCAATACCCGGGAGGTGGGGTGCAAACATTGGCTACAATGATGATGATTCTCCTCCTAAGCATGGGAGGCAGATTAGAATCATCCTTCTCTTACAGACAGGAAAACAGAAGCTCTGGGACTCCACCAACCTTACTCAGCCAGCTAGCATCCATGGCGAGACTTGAAACCAGGACACACTTTGACAAGGTGGAGAGAGGGGCATCCAGGCCAGGGAAGGGCCTGCAGTCTGTATCCTAGGAAAATTATTAGTTGTGGGGACTGGCTGGAGGAAGAGAGATTCATGGGGGATGTGATCACTGCCTCCAGATATTCGCTTGAAGAAGGAATTAGTGCCAGCATATAACAAGTGATTAAGAGATACACGTCCAATCAGTCCAAAGCATTTATTAATCGCTTGCTGTGTGTGTCTGGCACTATTCTAGCCACTGGGGATAAAGAACCCACAAACCGGCCCTTCCCATAAGCAGCTTCTGTGACAAGTGTCTCCAAGATGCATATCGATTGGAAGGGAGGCTTATCAGGGGTTGATTGATTGAACAGACGATCACTTGTTAGACAGTGGAGACAAGCTTTCCACTTGGAGGCAGGGAGGTCATCTTCCTGGTTCATCTGATCCTTGGGCCCTGTCTGCCTCTGAGATTCTGTGGCTCACATGCCCAGACTGGGAAGAGCGATCAGGAGGGGGGAGGAGCAGGGCTTGTCTGCAGGAGGGAGCTCCCCCCACCCCTCAGCCTAGGAAGATGGAAAAGAGGAAGGAGCTGGGAACCTCCGCAGGGAGGACTAATTAAAACCCAGCCGGCGATCTTCCCTCCCGGAAAAAACAGAGAGAGAAGAAGTGGTGTCCAATTTGTCTTCCCAGTGCAAAGATTTATGGGTAGAGAAAATCCATAGCAAGCCCGGGGATAGGAGGGGGCTGCCAGCCACTAGGTCCCCACATCCAAGGCAGCCCCTATATATGGAGCTGGGAAGGCATGGAAGAGGTTAATGCCAGCTGAGGAGCTAAAGAAGAGAAGGTGCTGGGCCCCCATGGGGGAGAGGAGAGAGCAGAGAAAGCAGAGCCCATAATAGATGAGGACAGATGCAGAATTAATGACGTCCCTCCAATGGCCAGGATGCTGATGCTCATCCCATATTTCCCCCACCAGCCCTGAATGGAAAGTGCAGGCAAAATGGATGGAGACAATTAGGGAGTAATGAAGACCTCGAAAGCAGAGGAGGGGAATCCTGGGGATAGACAAGGGCCAGGGTGATGGGCAGGCTCTAGCAGCTGGCTGGCCCTGCTCAGGGATCATCTGAGGCACTTTCCAGGTCCACACGATTATTTTTGAAAAATGGTGGAGGGGGAGAAAGAGAGCGAGAAAGGGCTGGCTATTCCAGCTCTCTGGAGAGGGGGAACTGTTATCAGTTCTCTTCTGCTGAGTTGGACCCTGGGGTAACCTTAAGGTAATGAGGTGGATACTTGGAGAGTCTCTGGACACTCTGAAAGGACGATGGGATTGAAAGGGCTGCCTCGGCAAAGCTTCAGATAGAGGCTGATGGGGACCCAGAAATGCTTCCAGGTCCCTGATTTTGCCTGAGCCCACCTGCACATCTCTACCTCTCCATGGCTTAGGAAACACTTTCATGTGTTACTGTCGACCACAACTTCCTCCCCTGGTGGCCAACCTCTATTCATTTAACTGGACTAGATTTTTATTGGCAGACCCAGAAGCCTCATCAGGTACTTGAAGCCTCTAACTTGGCAGGACCTGTCAGAAGATACACTCTCTGGCCATGACCTGTGAGAACATGGGCTCGCCACCACACCACAGTGAGGTGTCCACAAGGAAGGAACACTAGGAACAAAACAGGTCAAACCTGATTTGAGGAATCACCCTGGGCCGCTGAAAGAGTTTGTCCAAAGTACATTTCCTTTCTAGCGAGGAACTCATTGTTGAAAGCAAGATTCCAAACCATGGAGAGACAACTTGGTACAGTCGAAAAAATGTTGGAGCCCAAGCCAGAGAACCTGGGTTTGAATCTTGGCTCACACAGTGACTACCTGTGTGATGCTGGGTGGGTCCCTTCCCCTCTGTGCCTCAGTTTTCCCATCTGCAAAATGAAGGGATTGGACATTGAGGTCCTTCCCAGTGTCAACATTGGATTCCATCATCTTTACCAAATCAAAAACTGTAAATATTGGCTACCTGATATCTCCCACCTGTAGGCTCTATGCCCTGTGGTCCTCTGTTCCTCCTCCATGGAGAACTAGAATCCCAGAGTTTCAGAGCTGGAGGGGACCTTAGAGGTCATCAGTCATCCCCACCATGACATACTCCACAGATGATCCTACAACCTCCACCTCCTCCCACTCTGGGCAGGTCTCTTTGCTAGGAAGCAAAGGTCTAAATTAACTTCCATACCTTCTGCCCACAGCTCCTTTCTGTCTGTGGGGCCAAGTGATATATAGCTAATCCCTCTTCCACAGAACAGCTCTTAAAGTCCTTGAAGACAGTGACAGTGATCATGGCTCCCTTGGAGAAGACTTTCTTTTATCTAGGCCCAGGTCCTTAGACCTAGAATCCAGGCTTTTCTTCATCCTCTGGACATGCCGCAACTACGTCCATCATTCCTAAAGTGAAGAGCCCAGTAGGAAACTCCCAGTGGGGTCTGTGCGAGACAGGACAAGCTTCCTTCCCTTAACATCACCTAGATTGTCATGGCCTCTCAACCAGCTCTTTCAAACTGAAGACTCTTAGCAACCCTGAGGTCTCACACCCCCAGGACACTGACCCCCAGACTGCTGACCCCCAGGGCACAGACCCCCAGGATACCGACCCCCAGGCTGCCAACCCCCAGGGCACAGTTCAGGCCCATATCTACCTGTCACCCCTCCCTTCTCTCATGCTGGTGAAGCTGACTTTCTGAGCTCAAGCTCAAGATTTCCCATTTATCCTCATTAAATTCCATCTTGTCACATTCAGACCTCGCCTGACTATTTCTCCCTCATTGGTTTTAGGTGGAGGGAGGGTTCACTATAGAGCTACCCCAAAGCCTGGAGATGTTCAAATGTAGGTAACCCTGGGTAAGTCACTGAACCTCTCAGTGCTCTAGGTGATGACCATTCTCTGAGACTAAATTGTGGAAAAGGTGGTGACTTGAATTGGTGGATGGATTTTCCTCACCTGGGAATCCTCTCTAGCAATGACATCACAGGTGTAGCCTGCACCCCTAGCCCTCAGTACCCCCATGGCCTCTGGTGCCTTGGACACATAGGGCTTCTAGAATTAGCCTTCTGGTCAGCTCTCCTCTCGCTCACAGGTTGGCCTGGAAACATAGACTTATAAAGCTGAAAGGGGCCCAAGAGATAATTTAATCCAGCCCTCTGCCTCACTGTCCTCCACTACAAATGAAAGAGATAAGGCACAGACTAGTAACCCACCAAATTCATGCAGCTAATTAAGGGGCGGAGATGGGGTCTGAATGGATGACCCTTCTGCCTCCTCATCCATCCAGGCTCAGCCCCCGCTACTGATTGGCTGGGTGTCCTTTGTCTCTCTGCTGGGTGGCACAGCCGTGGGAGCCACGAGACTTGGGGGCCAGTCCAAACCTCATCGTGGATTCATGTGGCACCACTGGGCAGGCCCCTCCCCCTCTCTGAGTCTCAGTTTCCCCATCTGTAAAGGGAGGATTCTAAAGGCCCCTACCACCCAGAGCTATGGTGAGGGTCACACGAGACAACATCCTTCAAAAACCCAGCTAACGTGATTGATATCATTGCCATCTTCATTATTATTGGAGAAGTGATTTCCCCAGGGTCAGGGGAAATGAGAGCTGCTGGTTGTAGTTCTCTGTCTGCAGTCCGCTCAGCCTCCTTCTGCATGGCTGGGGGAGGGGATGGGAGGAGGAGAGACAGAGGAGAGGAGGGAATTAGGAGAGAAAGACCATATGGCTGGCTCTCCGAGGACCCAAAGAAAGGCTTTGCAGGCATATCCCTGTTTGGACGGACTGAAAGCTGAGGGGGAAGTGGGGAGGGGCTCTGCAGCTTTCAGGCAGAGGTCTGGGAGGGCCTATGGGGCTTAGAGGAGGGAGGACCCACATGCTCCTATCTCCAACCATTTCTAGCTCAACAAAGGAAGCTGCAAGAAGATTGTCATTAGCAAACCTTTGGAGGGCTCCAGGCTCACTGGCTGAATTTCAAAGCCTCCCCAGACCCTTCCTCAAACCCAGTCTCAGCTTCCATAGCACATCAAGATTAGAGAATCTCGGCATCTCAGAACTGCATGGGATCAGTGGGGTAACTGAATCTAACTTGGGTCCCCTCCACAATGTGTTCAACAAGTGGTCATCCTGTCCAGTGACAGGGAAGTCATTATCTGTCAGAGTAGCCCTTCTTCCTACCTCTGATCAGACTTCCCCACCCATCTAACTCTCTTCCATGAATCATAGCTTGTGCTGGGGAAGCCACCTCGCCCCACTTTCTGCCTTTGTGGGAGCAGGTTCATTTGGGGGCTGCAGATCTGCTCTGGTGCCCAGTTAGGCTCCCCCTGGCTGGGGCACTTTCTTGGAGGAACCAGCCTGGCACTTCCACAGCTGCCCGTGTGATCCTGGAGGTGGCTAGCTGTGAAGGCATGATGGAGTAGGAATGGTATGAGCTCATAAAGGTAGGAAATGACAGAGCCGGTCCTCTGACTCCAAATCCAAGTAGTCCCTTAGACTGAGGTATTA